>WNWK01028251.1:0-25563 GCA_009830355.1 Cherax destructor | reverse complement strand
AATAGCTCCTAGCAGGAATGAAAGGGGCATAAATCCCCCTCCGTGCCCAAGAGGACCTCAACACCGCAAGTATTGCAGATGCTGCATGGAACCCGTGCCATACCCTACCCTTCATGCCAGTAAACCAGCAATCCGGGATAGCAACCTCACATCCACCGAGCCACCTCGGCGGACAAAAGAGAGGGCGGCCGGATATCCACCACAAAGCACACTGCCTTTGGCCACCACCCCCGGAATCCGAAAGGTGGCCTCCAGAGATACACCTGTCGCCCGAAAGATACCCAAGGCCACCCCCTGGGAGACCGGAGAGGGATGACGGGTTTCCTTGTTGAGGACGAGTTTCCTTGTTGAGGACGAGTTTCCTTGTTGATGACGAGTTTCCTTGTTGATGACGAGTTTCCTTGTTGATGACGGGTTTCCTTGTTGAGGACGAGTTTCCTTGTTGAGGACGAGTTTCCTTGTTGAGGACGGGTTTCCTTGTTTTGAATAAGTCACTAACAAACACACACACACACACAGAAGAGACAAAAAGACAGACTGATTCAGGCGATCCAGATTCCACGGTAAACTACACATCCGCCAGGAACCTCAACGGAGAGAGGCCAATGAACCCATTCTAAAACCTGCAGCTGAGATGGACTACACACTCAATATGTGCTTAGTGGACAAATGTGACATGCAAATTGGGTTTGCTGATTGTGTTCGTAAGAGTTACAAGTGGTACATAAAACTCTTTTTTCACATTCTGGACAATACCATGCTCAATGCTTATAATATTTATAAGTTGAAGACCACAAACAAACCACCATATGGCGAATTTTGTTTGTCTATCATCAGATAAATAATATTCAAGTACCAAGGAACAACACCTGCAATAGAAAACCGCCCAACACCAAGTTATCAACACCTACCCTCTCGTCTGAGGCCTGGTGAACACTTCCTAACAAAACTTCCTGCTACTGCTTGCAAGAAAAAGGCTCAGTAGAGGTGTTTTATCTGTGCACATACAAAAAAATGCCCACAACAATGCAGAGACACTCGTTTTATGTGTGTGGAATGTAAAACACCACTGTGCATGGAACCATGTTTCAGAAACTTCCACAGGCTGCAGAACTTCTAGAAACATGTCCAGTGACTCTATATATGTATATATATGATTGAACAATAGAAATAAACAATATTTGTTATTGTAAATACAGTGGTACCTCGAGTTAAGATGGTCCCCAAAATCGCCCTTTTATGTAAGTTTATTTTTTTAAATGCTTTTGTAAGTATATTTTTGGGGGTGTAAAAGGACTAGTCTATTTTACATTATTCCTTATGGGGATAAATTCGTTTGGTAATGGCAATTGAACAGCATTCTCGAATGAAAAAATATTGTAACTAGAGGTACCACTGTATCTGTAAATAAGTTGTGTAAACAAAATAGTGATAACAAACTTTGTCATTATTGTATAATAATTAGCGAGTGAATATTTGAAAAAACAGCACTTATATTGGTCTCACAGGCCATAAAAGTTATTTGCAAAAAAAAAAAAAAAAAAAATTAAAATCGATAAGAAAACAACTTCAAGACAATAAAAGATTACCGGCCAACCGGAAGTCACCGATGTTGCCGTCAGCGGTTCAATTTTGGCCAACTTCAGTCCTCTATATCTCGGTAAGTATTGATCGCAAAAATGTATTTTTTAGCCTATTAGATTTAGAAAAAAAAAAAACTATCATTTCATAAGATTTTTTTTTTTTTTTTGAAATTCGTGGACCCTGAGAACGAGTTTCAGAGAGGGTCCTTGGACCCCCAAAGGGTTAACAGTGTAGCAAGTAAGTTAAGCGATTAAGTGATAGAAAAATGACGTCACGAAACTTAACTTCATTGTTGCTTGAGGGGGATGAGCCAAATCAACCTTTTTTTTTTATTATGCAAATATTTCAATGAGAATATTGTCTTTGAATTAAGCAGCATTTGAAACACAGACACTGAGTTTTTAGTGACGTTTTGCCTTAGAGTTATAAAGAAACAAAATAAAATGTCCTATTTGATAGGGCTTATGGCAATCCCTCTCCTACACAATTAGTAAGACATACAATGTTCTAGTTGAGATCAGATGAAAGACAAAGAGTTAGGTTATGGAACTTCAGAGTGGTATGAGCGTTCTGTCAATAGATTGCATTATACAAAATGTTGAAATACGTGTTTTTTTTTTTTTTTGGGGGGGGAAAACAAAAATCACAAACAAGAAATCGTAAAACACATCGCAAAATCGCTCTCTAGTTCAATAGTCACATCATTCATCAATAACCTATGAAAGAATCATGATGCTATGATAAATACTCTTTGCATGAGGGGGATTATAATGGCAATAACTTATTCCTGAGATATTGATAATTATGTAAATGAACAATTCTTAGGTAATCGCCCGCCACCGATCAGAGTAGTACCTCCCACCTTGCTTATCAGAGGCTCCAAGGCCACTGAGAGACGACTGCTGCTGCTCACACACACTACGCCTCACAGAGGTTGCCATGCAGTGTATTTAAAATGAAACAACCATAAAAAAAAAAAAAAAAATCGCAATTTTAGAGGTAAAAAAAAAAAAAAAAAACTGACAAATTGCCAACAATCCTTTTTGCTGACACCAAGAACAAAAAAAATACTTTTAGTATAAAAATACTTAGAAATATGATAGAAAGAAACAGATTGCATCAACTTGTTGCCAGAATTATGCACTATTTTTTGGTAAGAAAAAATTCATTTCCATAATTTTTCGATTTTAATTTTTTTATACGTAAATTGAAAGGCGCTCAGGGGCACTGAGACCAATGCTGCCCTCTGCCACCATCTCTTCTAAGGCAAGTGTAGATTATTTCTTATTTATAAATTAAAGTGTAAATATTTCTTATTTATAAATTAAAGTGTAAATATTTCTTATTTATAAATTAAAGTGTAAATATTTCTTATTTATAAATTACGTACATTGTTTCAGTGTTAATACTGGTGGTGGCTCCTGCTGCCTCCACCACCACCACCACCACTATATGTATGGCTTATGGTCAGTGGCCCTTATAAACCCAACAACAATAACTCTAGTGCCAGTCCGCTCATACATAATGGAGTGAGTATAACACCAAGCACGTCTCCAGAAGCACACATCAACCAGATAACTGCGGCAGCATATGGGTGACTGGCAAACCTAAGATTAGCGTTCCGTTACCTTAACAAGGAATCGTTCAAGACACTGTACACTGTGTATGTCAGGCCCATACTAGAGTATGCAGCACCAGCCTGGAACCCACACCTGGTTAAGCACGTCAAGAAATTAGAGAAAGTGTAAAGGTTTGCGACAAGGTTAGTTCCACAGCTCAGGGGACTGTCCTACAAAGAAAGGTTGAGGGAAATAGGACTAACAACACTGGAGGACAGAAGGGTTAGAGGAGACATGATAACGACATACAAAATACTGCGGGGAATCGACAAGGTAGATAGTGACAGGATGTTCCAGAGAGGGAACACAGAAACAAGGGGGCACAATTGGAAGCTGAAGACTCAGATGAGTCAAAGGGATGTTAGGAAGCATTTCTTCAGCCATAGAGTAGTCAGGAAGTGGAATAGCTAGCAAAGATATAGTGGAGTCAGGAACCATACATATCTTTAAGACAAGGTATGATAAAGCTCATGGAGCAGGGTGAGAAGATACCCAGTAGCGGACAGTGAAGAGGCGGGGCCATGAGCTGAGTCTCGACCCCTGCAACCACAATTAAGTGAGTACAATTAGGTGAGTACATATTTTATTCATTCTAAAGTATATATCATGTTTCTATGTTATTAATATTGTTTATTATGTCATATTAGATGAATTGTGCTAGATAAATAAGCCATGGAGTTGATATTAGTGTCATGTTGAAGGACTATCTTGTCCTGCCTCCAAACAAACTCTCCTGCCTCTCTCATATGCCAACAAATGTCTTCAATAAAGGTAAAACTGATTTAAATGTTCATTTATGCATTAAAATTAGTGCTTTATATTATTTCTCATTGTTTTCTGTATGTAAAACTATAGTATTTATTCTTTAAAAAACTGAATTTTTGTTTAATATTTTTGGCGGAAACGGATTAATTGTATTTACATTATTTCTTATGGGAAATATTAGTTTGACTTTCGGCCAGTTCGAGTTGGAGCCTAGCTCCTGGAACGGATTACGGCCGATACTCAGGGGTTCACTGTACCTTACATCTGCTCGACAACAGAGTCTGCATACTCACACCTTAGATTGCCTGTCACCACGTCTCATCTGCGATTTGTTGAGAGAATAGAGAACAAAGCAAGATGACTCATTGCTCGTCGGGACAGATCTGTCATTTCAACTTACCCTTCAACACAGGAGGGATGTGAGTATCTTTACTGTTATGCACAAGGTCAACATTGTCAAGGTACTGAACTAGGCACCACTGAGCTGTGTAGAAGCTCACTGAGAAGTGAGCTTCTACACAACAAGACAGCAGCAGAAAGCAACTACACTCTGACTGTAACCTTCTCCACAACATCATTTCATCTGAGGTCATTTATTCCTAGGATGACTCGTGTCTGGAACATGTTCATACAGCAAAATGACATCAACAAAATAAAATCAGTTGACCAAATAAAACTGCTGGCCCACAGATGGCTACAACTTTGTCATGTTAACTATCTGTATATCTCTTAACAATAAAAGGGCTTTCAAATGGGCTTATGTAGGTATGAGCTCTCAGCTTGTGAAGTTAGGAACCATGAACCTATCTTTGTAAACTCAGTGTAAGAGAGAGAAAGATGCAATGTACAGACCTCAGTGGCAACATGCAGACCCCCATCAACTTCCTAATGTAAAATGTGGACTCCCTTCTGCTCCAACACAAATGTCATTGGAGACCTCAACTAACATCTTATACAGAGGGACTTTGATGACCTTCTTGCAGTGTTTGACATGGGAAACTTTGTCGATTTCCCTACTCACTTCCCTGGCTCCTCCCTCGACCCAGTTGTGAGTGATCTGTCAGAAGGTAGAGTCACTTATCAACCCCTTGGTTATGTTGGATCGTCTGACCACAAGGCTGTTTTTACGATGCTGAAGATCCCCACAGAACGAGGTGAGAAATCCACACGCACAACCTGGCTGTGGGAAAGTGGAAACTGGCCAGCCCTTTGCTCTGAGCTCGCCACCTCTGATTGGAATGCTCTTCTCCAAGGTGATGTTGACAACCAAGTGAATGCCTTCACTAGACACATCCTTAATCTACAACAAGAACACATCCTCACTGGCAGTATGCGATGAGTTAGGTTCAGCTCTCATCGTAGAGAGGCTGCTACTGCCAAGTACAAGGCGGCGGAGAAGGTTTAAGAGACATCCCATTACCTATAACAGGAACTTGCACAGGCAAGCCTGTAGGCATATGGGTGAAACTCAAAAGTGAGCCATCTCTAAATGGGAGGCTAACACAAAAAGAAAGCTGGCATCAGGTAGTGTGGGCTCCAAAACCTGGTGGTTCTTAGTCAGGGACAGACAAGGTTATCTGCCTGATGAACTTATTCCACCTCTAAATCGACAGGATGTGATCACCTCTACTAGTAGTCAGGAGAAAGCTGACCTCTTTGCCCAACACTTTACTGCCAAAATGCAAGTTCCTGATCCAGCAAAGGTCCCTCCTTGGCTAGCTGCAAGAACTGTGTTAAAGCTGTTAGTGGTGAAAATAAGGCAGGAGGAGGAGATGCATCTTCTTAAATCTCTGGACCAAGAAAAGGTTGTGGGCCCAGACAAGTTGAGCCAAAGATTGCTGAGTAGAGGTGCATACGAGCTAGCAGCACCTCTAACTCTCATCTATATAAAGAAAGGTAGATGAGAGGAGAGGGAGAAAGTGAGAGGATGATAGGAGAGAGAACATTAGATGAGAGGAAAAGAGGAGAGGGAAGAGCAGGCAAGAGGAAGAGAGGAGAGAGAGCAGCAGGCTAAAGGAAGAGAAGAGAGGGCCCAGCAGGTGAGAGGAAGAGAGGAGAGGGAACATCAGGTGAGAGAAAGAGAAGAGAGAAAGTAGCAGGTAAGAGGAGGAGAGGAGAGGGAACAGCAGGTGAGAGGAAGAGAGGATAGGGAGCAGCAGGTGAGAGGAAGAGAGGAGAGGGTGCAGCAGGTGAGAGGAAGAGAGGAGAGGGAACATCAGGTGAGAGGAAGAGAAGAAGAGAGAAAGCAGCAGGTAAGAGGAGGAGAGGAGAGGGATCAGCAGGTGAGAGGAAGAGAGGATAGGGAGCAGCAGGTGAGAGGAGAGCAAGGGGAGAGAACAGGTGTGTGTGTGTTAATGTAGGTGCACAGGTGCTGGTACAGTAGTGTGGAGAGTACTCGCCTATTTGTATTCACCTCTTTGTGGTTGCAGGGGTTCGTACGTTGGACTGCGTTCGTACATTGGACTGCGTTCGTATGTTGGACTGCATTCGTACGTTGGACTGCGTTCGTACGTTGGACTGCGTTCGTACGTTGGACTGCGTTCGTACGTTGAACTACGTGCAGCCAGCAGTAACAACCTGGTTGATCAGGCTCTGATCCAACATGAGGCCTGGTCACAGACCGGGCCACAGGGGCGTTGACCCCTGGAACTCTCTCCAGGTATACTCCAGGTATAGCTCCCGGCTCCTCCTCTTCACTGATCACTACTAGGTCCTCTCTCTCCCTGCTCCATGAGCTTTATCAAACCTCGTCTTAAAACTATGTATGGTTCTTTCCTCCATTACATCACTTGACAGACTATTCCACTTCCTGACAACTCTATGACTAAAGAAATACTTCCTAACATCCCTTTGACTCATTTGAATCTTCAACTTCCAATTGTGGTCCCTTGTTTCTGTATCCCATCTTTGGAACATCCTGTCTCTGTCCACCTTGTCAATTCCTCGCAGTATTTTGTACTGGTACCATAATGTGAAGATTGTTGGTGTAGGTGGGTAGGTATTGGTACAGAAGTGTGGATTGTGGGTGTAGGTGGGTAGGTGCTGGTACAGTAGTGTGGAGAGTGTGGGTGTAGGTGGGTAGGTGCTGGTCCAGTAGTGTGGAGAGTGTAGGTGTAGGTGTAGGTGGGTAGGTGCTGGTACAGTAGTGTGGAGAATGTGGGTGTAGGTGGGTAGGTGCTGGTACAGTAGTGTGCAGAGTGTGGGTGTAGGTGGGTAGGTGCTGCTACAGTAGTGTGGAGAATGTGGTGGTACAGTAAGAGTGGTAGTGTAATAAATTACCTGGAGAGTGTGGTGGTACAGTAAGAGTGGTAGTGTAATAAAGTACCTGGAGAGTGTGGTGGTACAGTAAGAGTGGTAGTGTAATAAAGTACCTGGAGAGTGTGGTGGTACAGTAAGAGTGGTAGTGTAATAAAGTACCTGGAGAGTGTGGTGGTACAGTAAGAGTGGTAGTGTAATAAAGTACCTGGAGAGTGTGGTGGTACAGTAAGAGTGGTAGTGTAATAAAGTACCTGGAGTGTGTGGTGGTACAGTAAGAGTGGTAGTGTAATAAAGTACCTGGAGAGTGTGGGGGTACAGTAAGAGTGGTAGTATAATAAAGCACCTGGAGAGTGTGGTGGTATGGTAAGAGTGGTAGTGCAATAAAGTACCTGGAGAGTGTGGTGGTACAGTAAGAGTGGTAGTATAATAAAGTACCTGAAGAGTGTGGGCGTGGGTGGGTGGTGGTTGGTGCTGGAGAACGTGGAGATACAGTTGACCATCTTGTAAAGTTATCCTGGAGTAGCGGAGGTCATCTTGGTCTTGCTGGACACCCCACACCAGGCCAGCCTCCACCAGCCTCTTGACGCTCTCACTCATCCCACCAAGATCATCAACCTGTGGACAGTTATCACCATTATCACCTCTGTACAGTGTCACTACCATTATCACCTCTTTACAGTGTCACTACCATTATCACCTCTGTACAGTGTCACTACCATTATCACCTCTGTACAGTGTCACTACCATTATCACCTCTGAACAGTGTCACTACCATTATCACCTCTGTACAGTGTCACTACCATTATGACCTCTGTACAGTGTCACTACCATTATCACCTCTGTACAGTGTCACTACCATTATGACCTCTGTACAGTGTCACTACCTTTATCACCTCTGTACAGTGTCACTACCATTATCACCTCTGTACAGTGTCACTACCATTATCACCTCTGTACAGTGTCACTACCATTATCACCTCTGTACAGTGTCACTACCATTATCACTTGTGAGTGAAAAGTCCATAGATAGGAGTAATGAAAGTGTGAATGTGTGTATAGTGATATTTGTGTGGTAGTCTGCTTGTTAAGGTAGGGTGAGTGTCTAGCTCCCGCTATCCCCCCACCCTTTTTCCACCCCATGAGAGGTGAAGTGCGAGGTTCCGGCCAATGGGATAATCACTTGACTAGCCGCTCCCAACACCACTGTAAGTATTCACAGATGCTCCTGTCCTAATTTATTTTATTTAAGAGCTTCACTCTTACATTAATTATGGAGATGTAATTATGCTCTGCCCTACCTTGCCTTAGAGTAAAGCAATTTCTTTAATTCTCTCACCATTTCTTTTAAATAACTTATGCCTACCATTAGTGATTATTAGAGTGGTGAGTAATTATGTCTTTTGATTTCATTACAGCCGTCTGGGCCAGCTAGGGTCATCTGGCACAAAGCCGAGGGTGTCTGATGGAGCAATACCCACTGGCGCCACGAGACGTCATTTGAAAACTTTATACTCGTCAACTGTGGTTCAACTAGAACCAAAACCCAGGCAACTACATGTTATTCCTCAAATTGACGACACCACGACACCTAAGTCCCTGGTATCTTGAATGACTATTTGAGTTTCCAACTTGGTTTTTTAAACATCTGTCAACCGAGTGATTGTGGAAACATCCGTCGATCCATCAACAACAGCAAGGAGTTCAGAAAACAAGGAACAATTCAGAGCTTCCATGTGAAGAACATCGACACTTTCATCTACCAATTAACATCTGTATAAATTAGCTTTGAATTCAAGTATTATTTATTTATTTCATTTTTCATTTTGTCTTTAAGATAGTATTTGAGGTTCATGTTTAAGTGTTTAACCCTTTGGCTGTTTCGGTTGTATATATACGTCTTACGAGCCAGTGTTTCGGACGTATATATACTAAAAAATTCTAACGGCTTCAAATCAAGCGGGAGAAAGCTGGTAGGCCCACATATGAGAGAATAGGTCTGTGTGGTCAGTGTGTGCTGTATAAAAAAATCCTGCAGCATGCAGTGCATAATGAGAAAAAAAAACTTTGACCGTGTTTTTGGATTAAAATGCCGACTTTGAGGTGTGTTTTCGTATAGTATTTAGGGTTGTATACTCTTTTTCATGGTCTCATTTGATAGAATGGAAAACATATTACAGAAATAGAGATGATTTTAATTAGTTTTGTGATGAAAATGACCTTGAAATTGAGCTCAAAATAGTGGAAATGTTCGATTTTTGCCAAAATGTTCAAGAGTAAACAAATCACGCCATGCATCCAATACACGTCAACTGGTAAGTCTAATATTCTTACACATGCGCACAGATATTATGTATGTAATTTTTACAATAATACAGTAGTCTGCATAACAGTAAATCTTCTATTTTTTGTGTGAATAAAAAATCAAAATAGAAAGCAAGAGTAATATAAGAGAGGCCTAAAGACATGACTAATGAACAGAGAAAATCTTATTTTAGCGCCAGGAATATCTGCATTATTTATACTGGACTCTATTTTGAAAATGACATCTTTTTTATTTTGCATGAAATTGGCCAAATTGCCAATTTCTGACCAATTGATTGGGTAGTTGAAATCAGTAAATTGGTGGTTTCTTGTACTCAATCGAGTTCTAAAGAAATAGCTATGAGTTTAGTTGACTGTAACGATGGAATTGGCCGAAAATAGGGCTCAAAGTCGGCGAAATATATATCGCCAACATCGCTAACTTCGCGAGAACCTAATTCCATAAGTTTTCCATCAAATTTCGTACTTTTGGTGCCATTACCATCGGGAAAAGATTCCCTATCATTTCATAAGAAAAAAATAATTTTTTTTTTTTCCAAAATTTTGCGAAATAGAATGACAGTTTCAGAATGGGGCCTCCGACAGTCAAAGGGTTAATATTTTCATAAAACTTTCTATTAAATAAAGTGCTTATCTTCACTGTTATTATTTATCTATTCCATTTTTGTATTTTTCCTAAGGAGGAGCCAGCCTTGATTCATCTTGGCTTAAAACTTGAACCAGGACTGAGTAATAAACCTTCACAAGTGGCGACCTTGCCAGGATCAACAATATTGGAACTCCGTCATCATCGATGCCATGTTTACGTCCATCCCACAGGTAGTCATTCTCTATGGTAGGACTACAGTACAGGTATTTAAAAGATTTGGTGATTGTTATAGTCTCTATCTTTTTTGTTAGTTAAGTCAAGGTAGGATATACTAGTTAATTCTGCCACCTTTGTTTGGAGCTTGAAGATTATTTTAGGAATAGACTCTAGGGACCCGAGATTTTCCATTGATAAATTTCTTAATTGAGCTCTTGTGTATTATATCAAGGGATTGAGCTCTTGTGTATTATATCAAGGGATTGAGCTCTTGTTTATTATATCAAGGGATTGAGCTCTTGTTGACAAAATTTTACCAGAAATCTCAAAACCACACACACAAAATTATATGGGAGGGGCAGGAACTCTGGTAACCGGGTAAAAAGATAAGTGTTTGAGAAACATTTATTATTCAGCTCACCCCTCTCAATACTGGAATATTCTCCATTGGGAATCTATAGAGAATTCAGAACCTTATCCTCAAACGGCTCTGACATGACTACTTGGTCACAAACAGGTCTCCTTGAACATTCACGAGGGTTAGGGGATCAAGAGCATCGCGAATGTTGAAAAATCGCGAATGTTTGGTGCCCTAATATATTGTAGGGAAATATAATACAATACTGCTTCCTTAACCTATTGAACCATGAACAATCATAAAACACATGAAAACATCATAAAATAATGTACTATATACATGTTAGTTTGACATGAGCTGGCTGTGGAGGGAGGCCTGTAACAGTATAATTATACAATATGTATTTTATAGTGTTGTGAAGTGTCATGGGGAATCAAGAGTTACTGACACACTGGTGCTTCTCCCTCTGCTGTAGCTCCGCCCACTTTGTAATGATGCCAAATGTTGAATTAAATATGTATACATTAGAAAAAAATAAAAATGAAACTCCAACTTCATAACTTTATTTTAATTTGCATAATTCATATATTACAGAAAACAATAAAAAAAAAGTAAAATACACATACGAGTTAAGCTTACAGAAAAATACATTAAATTCACCATCTAATATTGTTACGAATTAGGAGAGACGAGCAGTGTCTGGTGAGTCGTCATAGGTGGTGGATGTTAGCCTTAGCGCTAAGAAAATGTTGTGTAATTACACTAATATTAGTAATAAAGATTATCTATCTAATGAAAAAATGGGGCATTTTTTTTTTTTTAGAATAATAAAAATTTTTTTTTTAATTGATTTGGTTTTTTAAAAATGTTATTTTTGGAAATAAATTTTTTTGAACCCACAGCAATTATTTAAATTTTATTTTTTCCCCTACAATTTTTTTTAAAGAAAATAATAATATTATTAATAATAATAATTTTTATTATTTCCCTACAATATATTGTGGGGAAATAAAAATTAAATTAATAATAATAATTGTTTGGGAGTCCAAATGCCCCCACCAAATACTGATAACATTTAAAGTGCTCCAGATCAATTTTATAAATTATTATTATTTAAAAAAATAAATTTTTTTCCCTTTTTATTTTTACACGATATTTGGGATGCTTACCCTTTAAAACTTTAATATGGTGGCCCCCCGCCTGCTCTGTTCCCCTCTTTAAAATTGGCCCAATGTTTTTCCCATTTCAATTTTTTCAGTTCATGGTATTATCATGTTTTTGATATAAATTTGAAATAAAGGGTTGAAAATAACCTTTTTTAGTACTTTTAATTTTACTGTTTCCCTTTAAACCAAACCCATAGCAATAAAAGGGTAAAAATATAAAAAAGGTACTATATATCCATATTTATCCCGTTTTTAATAAAAAAAATTTGAATCAAGAAAAACTGGGGTTATGGTGGGGGGGGGGCTTCCTTGGTGGGGGGAAGGAGAAAGGGCAGGGGGTGGGGGGAAATTTAAAATGTTTTTGGTGGGGGGGTTTCGAGGGGAATTTTGGGCCCGGAAAAATTTCCCAATGTTTAAAAAGAGAAAACCCCAAAAATTTGGGAGGGAACCGTTTTTATAGAAAGACAGTGGGCCCTTCTTAAAATAAAACGAAATTTAAAGTATAATTTTGGGAAGGAAATTGGAAGTGAAATTTTGGGTTAGAAAACAACCCTAATGACATTTTTTTAAAAGAAAATTTTTGGTAAGGCATTTGGAGCAGGTTTCGGGAGGGGGTTTTTCAAACCAAAAGGGTCCACGGGGTGGTAGAAAATTTTTATTTCAGCAATTTTAATAGATATTTGAAATAAAAACCCAAAACTGGTAAGGGTTTCCCTGTTTTTGCCATAAAAAGGGGGCCCAACCCAATGACTTTTTTAAATTTTACAAATTTTTGAAAAATTTGTTTTGGTTTTTTCTAGTTACGGGGTTGGTTTAAATTTAGGGTTTAAAACAAAAATTTTTTTATGGTTGTTTTTTTTAATTTTTTTAAATTTAATTGGGGGTCAAAAAGGGACTGTTTTTTTTAAACATCATTTTTTGGGGAGAAAAATTGCTTGGAAGGGCATTTTGAAAAAAGATTTTTGGAATAAAAAAATATCGAAGGGGGCCACTGTATAAATTTGTTTTAAAATTTAAAAATATGATTTTACTTTGGGAAACAATTTTTTGGGGAGGATGGAATATAAAATTGAGATCATCTTAAGGAAAATAAATGTAGTAAAAAAAGGTGGTCCCCGATTTAAAACTTTTTTTCTTCAGAATTTTGTTCAAGTGCCATTACCAAAAAATTTTTACCCCCAAAAGGGGAAAATTAAATAGAACCCTTTTTCACCCAAAATATCTTAAAAAAAGCTTTTAAAAAAAAAAACTTAAAAAAGGGGGTTTTTTTTGGGGGGCCATCGAACTCGAGGTACCATTCATTTTAGTAAATACAGAAAATCACACAACACCCAAAACTCACCCTTTTTTTGTTTATTATTGAAAAAGATTTTTTAAGTGTATTTTGGGTCTGAAAGGGGCTAATTTTTTTCATCTTTCCCTTGGGGGGGGAAAATTTTTTTGGAAAGAACTTGAACATTTCTGGAATGAGGGGGATTTTTTGGGGCCCAAAAAAACCCCCTGTATTAGAAAAAAATTTTAAAATTTTCTTATAGGAAAATAATATTGAACTTTTTTTTTTTGGGGAATTTTCGTATGAGTTTTTTAGTTTGGTGAGAGGGGTTTTTTTAGTTGAGTTTTTAAAATTGATTTTCAGACAAGGTTATCTTAATATTTACTAATGAATTCCAGATTCTGGCCCTTTATGTGCATAGAATTTTACAGAGTTAAGGTGTTTCAAAATAGTAGAATCTCTGAGTTTCTCAACCCCGAAATCGTATGATTATGTAAGTATAATATTGTGGGTGTTTGTGGAAAAGTATTGGTCTGAAACAGACTAACTCTAATGGACATTTTTCCTTATGGAGTAAAATCGCTCGTAATGGCACTGAGCACTTCAGAGTAAGCCATGAATCGGGTCCACTTGTATATCAAAAGTGATCTGTGTCTTGTGTTGTGGTCATGGTCCAATTAAAGTAGGAGGAGAATTTTGAGCAGAGGGTTTATATTATATAGAGTTTTATGTATGTAGTAGTCACAAGAATAAGTATGAATGTTCTCTTTGCAGAGTAGTTTAGACTTTTTGAATATTATGGAGTATACTGTCTAAAGTGGGAATCTGTTTCTATCTTGACTGCAGCCTTTGATGGGTTATGAGTGGTCTATGATTTAATTGTTGATCCCCATGCACAGACCTATAGGTGAGATATGGCAGATAAGTGAATGATTGGGCGCTACTGTCACGTGGATTCCTAGAATTTTCCTCTCGAGTCTTGTGATGGGTGAACCATTGAGCAAGCAGGGCATGGAACATTTTTTGGCTTGTTTCAAACTGCATGTGTGAACTTGTTTCAATATTGAGAGTAAGTTTGTTAATGCCATCCATATTGATATTTTCGTACTCTGCATTAACAGTGTTGGCCAGTATAACTGGATTTGGGTGAGAGAAGACATATGTTAGCCATCATTCGGTAACACACGGGCTGAGTAGCTGTGATGCATCTGCCTATGGCTGGTTTATGTAAATGAGGAATAGGAGTGGCCCTGTGACACTTCCTTGAGGGACTCACTGTACTTGTCAAAAGAGTTCGCCCATTTGTATACACGATACTTTGTTACTAAGGTATGACTTTCGGTAGTTGAATGGGTGCCTTTATACCATAGTGTGCTAATTTTGTGAGTAAACAGGTAATAATCAGATTGCAAGCTTTGGCGAGGATCAACGAAGATTCCCAGGTACTTCTTTTCTTCTGGGCGCAGGTATATTAACTTAACATGTATAATAATCGTTGCGGTTTTGTTCTGTCCTGAATCCAAATTGACAGGGTTGAGCAGACAAAGTAGACGAGAATAGATCCTAGCCATGCAACGGAATTTTCAAAGATTTTAGAAAGCAGTGGTAAATTAGAATTATTCATAATTATCAAGTCTGTTTGATCACTTCCTTTTGATCGGCTGGACCCTACCATTTTGAGAATCGATGGGAAGTAGAGGCTTCGAAACGGATTTATCATTAGCACATGAGACCGTGATGACTGTGGGAGGTTTTTCTTTTTTTTGTACATAAAATGTAAGCCTCCATGGTATGCCTCCCCCGCCTTGCTTTTGCCATGATTATGGAGCGACTACTGGTTGGCAGACAGAATAACAGACAGCAGAGGTCAGCAAGGGTGAGTCCGTTGGATCACGTCATGCTCGATTTTACTCGCTAGATTCTTTCCTATGGTTAGAGAAGAAAACATTAGTCTGTTTGGTTGCCCTGAAGGAGGAGAGAGGTTCATCTGTTTTTGATAATTTGACGCGTTGTTTTTCTTTATTATCTTTTTATTTTCTAGGAATTGCATAGGGTCTTCCAGGTCTTTTTCATATCACCTTATGTTCTGGAGTCTATCATAATACAATTTTTTTTGACTTTCTTATCAGGCTGGTAAGTGATTGATGAGTAGCGTTGACTGTTTCCTCTGTTGCTAGACCCCCTTCTGCATGTTTCTTCATTGGTGCCTTTTTTGTTACTGATTTACACGCTGGGAAGAAGTAGGGATCGTTAGTTTTTTGAAAATGCTTGTTATAGAGAAGTGGTGTTTTTAAGGAAATCTTGATGCATTCATTAGCATTCCGAATACGTTTGGGACTCCACATGCCACTGTTAATGGACACAACTTGTACACACATGTGTGTGTGTTTGTATTATGGTATAAGCTTCACAAACATAGATACGAATGCCTTTCTTTTCATGGTCAAGAATTCACTTAGACGGGAAGGAAGAAGGACGGGTGATGGAAATTTTAGAAAGGATATCGGAGGCGAGGAGGGGAATGAAAGGGAATGACACCCAACCACTGTGGAGCAGGTGGGTAACAGGATGTGGCCTGCGTGGCGCACACTGCATGGTGGATTTGCAGCGCTGGTTTCAGGGAGCGAAGCGGGCGGCAGTAAGGCAGAGCAGGCAGGAAAGGTCGGTGGGGCAAATACACCGCACAGATGCGTTGATTACTGGGGCTAAGGAAAGAATGCGTTGATCAACAGGATGTTATTCACCATAGATTTGAATGTTTGCTTTAAGACGGTCAAGGCAATGCAAGTGTTTGCTTCGCTTTTGGAGAAATTCAGGCGTCTGAGCTGCGAGCGCAGCCGTATTAAGTGGAATACTTTACAGCTCCTTCCGAAGAACACTTTATAAGATCTCTGCAAGGTATTGCGCCGCATGTAACGTTGACTCGTGTGATAAAGTTAACACCAGGGGAGGAATCGCACCTCCACATCGCTTTGAATGAGGGCAAGTGTGAGCGCAGGATGGGTTGTTCTTGGGGTCGAGAGGGAGAAATCAGTAATGAGGCCCTGCACGCTGAGTCCGTGAATAGTCAGACGTTATTTTCCTTATTTATCATCAAGGTTCCCATACCAGTATAGGGTATTTACTTAAAAGGTCTGAGTAAAAGGAGGACATTAGGCTAAAAGATACTTACCTGAGTTTAGCTGCCATCTGAAAACTATCTCACATTCCTCTGTACATAAGTTATTTAAAAACCAACATTATAAAAATAGAGCTATTAAGAAGTATATTACAAGTAATAGACAGGTCTCCACTCCTAAACATATAATCAGCCTACTCCAAAGCATATTCACCAAGTACCTTCAACTCTTTTTTTCTGTAACATTTCTAACTTCTCCAAATGGTTTTATGGCAGGATGCTGAATTGAAGATCACAGAATGTCATATGACATCGACATTTGCTTAAACCCTCCCTATTACCTGGCTCTCATTCAGCTCTGAAGCTCAAGTTATAATCAGCCAACAACTCCAGCTCACCTCTGTTGTTTTCATTGTTCCAGGAAGGATGTGCGCCAGCATTTCCTTCTAAGCCTCTCCCCTCAAAACATAAAAGAACACTTATTATCTCCATGTACTTCAATATACTTTATGTTATTGCTAATGAGACATGCAACTATATTTTAATTAGTTAATAAAATGTGCGTGATTATTTATATAACCTATTATATTGAGAAAATCAGTTAAATCAGCTCTTATTTAAAGGCTGGCCATGTTTTTAACTCTCCCGGAAGAGGTACTGTTGATTGACTGTTGTTAATTAGGCATTCACACATTTAATTACAATACATTGGTTCCAATAAATTTCCATAACAAGTCCATAATACCCCATACAAATAGTAGAATCGGGTCATGATTGGTTCGCGGTAGGGAGTGGCTGAGTCTCACTGGCAGGGGAGGCAGCTGATTGGTTCTGGGTGGTAAAAAGAGGGTGGTAGAGCTCATTGGTTGTTTCTTCATGTTGACGCGCAGGTGCAAATGGGAGTCAGAGCAGCCCTCTCGAGGATTTGAAAAGGAGGACTATGACAGGATGTTGTTGTTGTTGAGTATCATGAAGATGGTGGAGAATCTGGGGAATTCTGAACTCTGGGTATTGTTTAATTTGAAGAGTTCATTAAATGAAGCTGTTGAACACCCAGAACAGCAACGCATGCATACGAGCATAAACCACACAGTAGTAGATGAGGACACACAGAGAGAAAGCATGTTAGTAGTAGTAGGTTGCGTGGAAGCTGGAGAATAGTTGTGTGAAGCTTGTAGCTTTGTAATAGCACATAGGTGGTGATTTTGAAGTTGATGACTTTTCATACGCTTTCCTTGGTCTTCTTCAGAAATGTCTATGCAGGGACAATTTAAAGCAAGGCAGGATGATCGTTGAGCTTACAGTCGAGGCAAGATGGTGTTTGGTGGAGAGCGGCAACGATGATCTAAAATCATGCCCCTTCACTACTACATGAAAAGGAAAATTTTTTTTCCTTTCCCACAGGACAGTCGCTGTGTTGGGAAAGAAAAGGTCCAACAGTGAGAAATGTGGGGGAACCCTCTCATTTCGGGGGTGGGCTAAAAATAAAAAGTCCGCCGGCAAAAAAGTGGCCCCAAAAGGACCCCGGTAAACGTGCCCTTTTTGAGAGGGGGGGTTTTTAGGTTTTTTTCATGATTTTTCCCCAGGCCCATGAGTTTTTGATCTTCGGGGGATGTCTTGAGTTCCGAAGGGAAAACCCAAGAAGCTTTTTTTTTTTGGGGGAAAAAATTTTTCCCCTTCCCTTTTTGAGATGACATGACAGAAAACCCGTCAGAGAGAGTGGGGGGGGTTTTGGATGAGTAGCTTTTTCTGCATCTTCATCATCATTGCAGAAAAAATAAATGTTTTTTATTTTTAATGGGGGGTTAAAATTTCCCCCTTGTGACGTTTAAAA
Organism: Cherax destructor; assembly: GCA_009830355.1. NCBI lineage: Eukaryota > Metazoa > Arthropoda > Malacostraca > Decapoda > Parastacidae > Cherax > Cherax destructor. Next base: position 7,461 of record WNWK01028251.1, on the reverse strand, counting down.
GGAACTGCTAGAGCAAGGGGATGAATATTCACAGTCCCATTTTTGGTTTTTTTTTAAAAACTTTGCATAACTCATCGGGAGGGAAGGTAAAAACCCCCCCCAACGGGATCGAGGAGACGAAACCGAAGTCAGAGCGCTGGATCAAAAACCCAAATAGCAGAATGATCCCAATGGACAACATAACCCCCATGCTTTTCCCCCTTTTTTTTCATACTTGTGGCTCTGTCCCTCTCATTTACTTGTTTTCTCTTTTTCTTGTTTATTCATTTTTTTCTTTACCCCCCCACCCCAATAACCCCCTTTTACTGTCGGTGGGGAAGGTAAAGGTTTTTAAACAAAAGGGCAGTGACGGGGGTTTAATTTAAAAAATTTTGGGGTTTCAAATTTTGGGGGAGAAAGCTGGTGACCCCCATTGGGGGGAGAAAAGGGTCTGGTGGGCCGGTGTGCAGTAAAAAAAACCCCCCATGCAATGATAATGGGGAAAAAAAATCCAACCGTTTTTTTGGGGTTTAAAAACCCCAATTTTTTAGGGGTTTTTTTGCATGGTATTTATGGGTTTTGTTTTTGCTTTTTTTCAATTGGGTAGAATGGAAGAAATTTTAAAAATAGAAATTTTTTTTTAGAAAAATGGGGATTTTCCCCCCCTTTTTGGTTTTTTTTTAAATTTTTTTTTTGGGGGAAAAAATTTTTTTTTTGGAAAAATTGGGGAAGGGCCTTCAAAAAAAATAAAGGGGAAATTGGTTTTTGGAAAATTTTGGGGTGATATTAAAAAAATAAACAAAAGATGCCCCCATCGAAGGGGGCCCCAAATGGGCCCCCAATACACACCCCGAAGGGGGTTTACATTAATTATAAAAATTTTTAAAAATAATTTAATAATTTTAAACAGTAAATTTTTTTTTTTTGTGGAAAAAAAATTAAAAAAGGAAAGGGAAGAGTAATATAAAAGGGGGTGAGATGACTAATGAACAGAGAAAAAGTTTTTTTAAAAAGGGCCCGGAATGTTTTGCATTGTTTATTCTTTTTTTTATTTTGAAATTGTCTTTTTTGGGGAAAATTTTTGAAATTGGCCAAATTGCCAATTTTTTTACCACGTTGTTGGGGGTTGAAACGATGGAAAAAAAAGGAGTTTTAGTGAAAACCCTGATTTTTTTAAAATGGAAAAAAAGGAATTTGGTTTTAAAAAGGGGGGCCCCAAAGTGGGGAAATCCCAATCGAAAATCTTTTAGACCCCCAATTCCCGAGGGTTCTGTTTTTTTCCATAAATTTTTGTTTTGGTTCATTAAACTAAAAAAACCTCAATTTTTTAAAAAGAATTTTTTTTTTTTTTTTTTTTTTTTTTAAAAATTTTTCAATTTTTTATAAAATTTTTTGGGGAAAGGGGGGGAAAAAAGGGGGGTTTAAATAAAAATAAAGGGAAGGGGGATTGTACTGTATATGCTTTTTATTTTAAGGAGTTTAAAATCATATTTCCCGGGGGGCCACCATACCTCCCACCCTAAACCCCCCAAAAAAAACTTTTTTCCCCTTTCACCCCAAAATTTTAACCTTAAACTACAAATTTTTTTAAAAATAGGGTCAAAGGGAAGGGCCAAAACCCCCATTTGGCCCCACTTTTAGTTTTTTTGTATGACAGTGAAAGGTTATTTTTTTCCTTTAATTCTTTAATTTTTTTTTAAAAAGGCAAATCAGGTCTTTTTACAAAAAACAAAATTTTCCCCCTTTTCTTTTATTGAAAATCCTCCGAATTTTGAAACTGAAAAAAAAAGCAACATCCCCTAAACCCCACTGTTCCCACAAGCCCAAATATCCCCCCACAGTCAAAAAAGGGAAGGAAAAAATTTTTGGTTTACCTTTGGGATTTCCTCTGGGGTTTTTATAAAAGTTGAGTCGGCCCTTTGGGATTTCCCCCTTTTTTGATATAGATTAATTTTTAATTTAATTTTGAATTTAAAAAATTAAAAACCCCCTTTGATTTTCCCTTTTTGGGATTTTAAAATAATATATTTTCCCAAAATTATGAAAAATTTGCTAACAGCCCCCCCACCGGGTTTCAATATCCAATCGACCCGGTTTTTGGTTTAATTTCGGGAGCCCCAAAACCCGCTTTCCCCCTTTTTGGTTGGAAATTTTCCCCCAAAATTTTAAAAAAAAAGGCCCCAATCCGGAGGGGGTTTTTGTTTGAAATGGGGGAAAGGGACGGGGGATGGGGGCCCCCCAAAAAGCCCCAAACCGGGGCCCGATTTTTTTATCCACACTTTTTGGGAGACCCATTTCTTCCCGGGGCCCAAAGTTTTTCCCCGGAAAATTTTTAAACCCCTTTAAAAAACCCCTCCCCTGGAGGCACCAACCCTTTTAAAAAAGATTAAAACGACCCCCCCCAAAGGGGTTAAAATTTTTGGACAACAACATTCTTCATAGAAAATCGGTTTTGGGAGATCTTACCAACCAACCTCCCTTTTCTGATGGATTCATGAAAAACTGAAATGTTTGGGGGGCCCCATAGGAAGGGTAATTTTAGACTTGAAAAAGGGGCCCTTTTATATTTAAACCCAACCTAATTTTTTTAAAAAACTTAAGCATGGGGATGGGGGCCCGCTTTTTAAAACCATTTTAAAAACAGGGAAACAAATTGAAAAAAAATCAAAAAAAAGGTCAAACCATTTCCGATAGCGGGGCCCCCTTTTCTTTTTTCCTTTTTTATTTTTCCCTTGGTTTTTAAAGATATGCCCATCATGCCGGAAAACTCCTACCGGGAGAAAAGTGCTCGGGGCAAAAAAACCCCCCACGGATATAGAAATTAAAAAACCCGGTTTTTGGGCCCTAAAAGAAAATTTTTTAAAAGAACAAAAACTATCGTTAATCGGGGAAAAAGAACCATTTTTTAAAAAAAATATTAACTAGGGGGTAAAAAATTTTAATTCCTTAAAACCCATCATTTCTTTCCTAAAAAAAAAATTTGGGGGGAACCCCCTTTTGATCCATGCAGGGGAAATTGATGGGGAACAGGGTAAAAGAAAAAATGGGATTGAATTTCCCCCACAGAAAAAGCAAGGACCACTGAGGCTCGGGGACCCATGTCGGCCCCTTTTTTAAAAGTCTTTTGGGGCTACGCTTTTTTCATGGTGTCTGCCGGGGAAAAAAAAAGGGGAAAAATAAGCTGCAAATCACCCAGAAAAAATTTTGGGGGAAGATTCATCCTGGGGGTGGGTCCAAGAGAGCATGGAAGGCCCGGGGGGGGAAATTTCAAAAAAATTTGGGTATTGAATATTGAAGACAGAGTAAAACAACTTAAATTAAACTTTTTTTAAAAATTTCTCACAAACAGTGTCCAGAATATCTTGCTGCCAATTTTGTCAAGGCTGGGAACCAAAGCAGTCATAGAAAATTGGGGGGGGGAGAGCACAATTTTTGGGGTTCCCCCAGTCAGAAACCCGATTTAAAAAAACCCCTTTTTTTTGTAAAAAGAAAAAAGGGAAAATGGAACAGACTGCCCACATGTCAAACCCCCTCATAGATGAGCCAGTTCAAGAAGAAAACCCAAAAAAATGCCTAATGAATGTGGACAAAAAGGGGGGGAGAATGTTTTTTTTTTGTTTTAGCTAACACACATGTATATGTTTTTTTTTACCTTATTCCTAGTATATGTATATCCATTCCTTTGGGGGATCCTAGGTTCTCTACACATATGCTCCCCAATGTATGATAATTTTTTTTTTTTTTTTTTTTTAACACATGGGGGGATTCCCCCAAAGGGCCCCGGGGGGGCCCCAAAAAAAAAAAACTTTCATCATCATTCACCCATCACTGTCTTGCCAGAAGGGTGCTTTACACTACAGTTATAAAACTGCAAAATTAAACCCCTCCTTCAGGGGCCCGGGACCGTATTTCCCCCTCTCCAAAACCCCCGGGGCCGGGGCCCCCCGGGGTTTTCCCCGAATCCCTTCAAAAAAATGTTATTTTTTCTCAAAACCCAAAACCCCCAAATATTAAAAAAATATGCCTCCATTCACCCCATAAAAGCCCACACATGCTTGCCGGAAGTCCAAGCCCCCGCACACAAAATTTCCCTTTTTTTCCCTCCCCCAAACCCTTTTTCCCAGGCCGACCCCTACCCCGCCTTCCCCCCACTACAGATTTATACACTCCAAGTCACTCTTCTTTTTTCCCTTTCTCTACAGTCCAAACCACCCCCCAAAAACCCCCCCAGCTCGGACAATCTTTTTTTAAACCCGCCCCCCTCCCTTTTTCCCAAAATCCAAACCCCCGCATTATATTCACACCACACTTTTACCTCAGACATGACATCTCCACTGCCTCCACCCTTTTTCCCTTTTTTAAAAATTCATCACCCATGCTTCACACCCATATAAGAGCGTTGGTATAACTTTTATCTAAAAATTCCCTTTTTTTTTTTAGGACACGGTTCTTTGTCTCCACAGACTCCGAAGTGCTCCACCCCCCCCTTTTTCCCCCCATAAATTTTATGATTCACCTCATGTTTTTTGTATACCGGGGAAAAAACCTTTTCTTATTTAAAAAAGGTTTTAATTTGTTAAAGTCCCTGTTCACCCCTTTTTTAACCAACCCATTTCTTAAAAAGTAACAGTTTCTCATTCCCAAACTCAGTTAAGGCCCCCTTTTTTTCCAAAAATTTTTGGGGCCCCTTTTTTCATACCCCCTTTTTTGGTAATTCAACAATACTACCCCCCTTTTATTTTTTCATAGTCAAAAAATTTCCCCAGAGCTCTACTCTCTGGAAACATTTACCTACTTTTTGGGGAAAACCCGGGGCCCCCCAATTACTGTTTTGGGCCCCCCCCTTTTGCCCCAAAGCAGTTTCCCAAAAAAAAAGAAAAATATCGGGTTCCCCTTTTGTAAACAGGGACAAATGGTTTTTTTAGTTTTTTTAAAAGGACTGCCCATGTTCTTGTTCTAAACCCCCTAACCTTTGACTTACTCTCCCCTTTGCTTTCTTTTAAATTTTTTTTAAAATATCAAAGCTAGCTTTTTTTTCATCTCTTCATTATCCCCCGGAGGGGGCCCCCCCATTGTTTTTTAAAAGACAGGGTTTACTGGTGAATTATTTACTCTTCCCCAAGCCAAAAAGTCTAAAGATTCAGCCGACATATTTTTATCCTTAAACTCCCCTTCCTTTTAAAATTTTTAAAATGACTTTTTTTCCCCAAAAGGTACAGAAAATAACACTTTTTCAAGTAAAATAAAAAATGGTTTTTTACCATAAGCAAAAAAAAAATGTGTTAAAAAACCCTTTTAATCCCCACTCTGGAGAAAACAACCTGTAAACCAAGGGGGAAAAAAACCCCCAAAAAACCCCCCTTTTTTGAAAATTTTACAAAAAAAATTTTATCCCCCAAAAAACATAATGTTTTTTACCCCCTACCAGTACATATATTTAAAAAGAATGTTTTGAGTTATTTTAAAAGTCAAATAACTTCCCAGTAAAGGGCCCCCCCTGTTATATTATTTTCTCATACTTTATCATCAAGGTTCTTTTCTGTACTAGTGTGGGGGGTTTTTTTTACTTTTAAAAGGGCTTATTGTTTAGTGATACTTACACTATGGGTTCTCTGCTGTATCTGAAAACCACTAATCCTCTCACTGGGATTTAAAAACCCCCATTAGCAAAATAGATCTTTTTTAGAGATACATTTTTTATATGTATATTTACAATAGTCAAAATTTTTTTTTTTAAAATGACCCATAGCAGTCACATGTTACTAGCATCCCAAACCACATGGCATGCCACCTCCACACTTAATACCCCGTTTTTTTCATCACTCCTACCCTCAGTGTCTTGGACACATAACTCATAGGTTATGCTGGCGTTCAATTTTTAAAACATTTCCCCTTTTCTTTTGGCCCCACCATTCTACCCCAGAAACATATCAACAAACCCTCCCACCACCAGCACCTTTTTCAGCCATCTTGGGAAGTAGGAAGAAGAAAGGGCGCCCCGCTCCTCCCACTCCCAAAACAAAAAAAATGAAAAAAACAAAAATGTCGCGGCCCAAACTATATGCACCCACACTACATCCATTTATTTACAATGAGACATGCAACTTTATAAACTACTTTTTTTCAATGTATATTTATAACTTTTTTTTTTGAGAAAATCAATTTTTAAATTTGCTTCTTTTAAGGGCTAAAAGAGTGGCCTGCCCTTCTTTACATTTAACCCTTTGGGGGGGGAAAAGGGGGGGCGAAACTGCTCAGGGTCCACGAATTAAAAAAAAAAAAATTTTTTTTTATGGAATATGAGAATCTTTTTTCCCAAAAAAAAACGCCACAAAAATTTGAAATTTGATAGAAAACTAACGGAATTATGCCGTTAAACGGTGGGGGGCCCCCAAATTACCCTCCGCGATTTCGCCCAATTTGAGCCCCCATTTTCCACATTCCAATGTTTCAGTCTACTAAAATTAAAAACTATTTCCAGGGAAACCCCTTTCTTCATCGATTGAGTACAAGCCGCCTATTTACCAATTTAACTCCCAAAAAAAATTTTAAAATGGCAATTTGGCCAATTTCACAAAAATTTTAAACAATGCCAATTTCAAATAGGATCCATAATGAACAAGAAGACATTCCTGGGGGAAAAAACATCTTTCTGTTCATTAGTCACGCCCCCAGGCCCCCCCTTTTTTTACTTTTGGTTTTTTTGAATTTTTATTCTCACAAAAAAAAAGAAGATTTTTTTGTTATGATACAAAGCATCATTTTAAAAAGGGAAAAAAATATCAGAGCACTTGTGCATAATATTAGACTCCCCTTTTATGTGTATTGACGCATGGTGTGATTTGTTTACCCCTTTTTCATCCAAAAACGAAATTTTCGCTACTTTTAGCTCAATTTCAAGGTACTTGTTTTTAAACCAATCAAAAACTTTTTTTAATAATCTTCCATTCTATCAAAATGAGAACAAGAAAACGAGAATACAACAATAAATACCCCTACAAAATAGACTGCAAAATCGCTTTTTTTAAAAACCCAAAAAAAAATTTAGAGTTTTTTTTTTTTTATTATGCACTTGTGGTGCAGGAATTTTTTTTACCTGAAAATGACCCGCACAGACCCATTCTATCCACTAGGCCAACAGCCTGTTTCTGTTGGGTTTGAGGGCGCTAGAAAAATTTGGCACTAAAAAGTAAAACCCCAGTGCGTAAGACATACTAGTCGACCAAAAAACCCCAAAGGGTTTTTTTAAAAATAATTTTGATTTTTTTTAATTAATATTTTGTTTCCCCTTTTTCACAATAAAGTTTGGGGGGGATATTTAACAAATTTTCATATAAAAATTTCCCCCAAAAAAACAAATGCTCCCCCTTATCATTTACACCCCGGTAACCCCCAAATTACCTACCACACCCCTCTAAACGCTTCCCCCCCTTTAAATTTTTTTCCCCTCACCTTTTTTTAAAATCTCCCCAAAATCTCTCT
>WNWK01028250.1:0-25564 GCA_009830355.1 Cherax destructor | reverse complement strand
GTAGTGTCATGGATCACTGTAGTGTTATGGATCACTGTAGTGTCATGGATCACTGTAGTGTCATGTTCCACTGTAGTGTCATAGGTCACTGTAATGTAATGGATCACTGTAGTGTCAAGGAACACTGTAGTGTAATGGATCTCTATAGTGTTATGGATCACTGTAGTGTTATGGATCACTGTAGTGTCATGTACTACTGTAGTGTCATGAACCACTGTAGTGTCATGGATCACTGTAGTGTCATGGACCACTATAGTGTCATGGATCACTGTAGTGTCATGGACCACTGTAGTGGCATAGATCTATAGTGTTATGGATCACTGTAGTGTCATGGATCACTGTAGTCACGAACCACTGTAAAATCATGAACCACTGTAGTGTCATAAATCTCTATAGTGTTGTGGATCACTGTTTTGTCGACCACTGTAGTGTCATGGACCCCTGTAGTGTCATGGATCACTGTAGCGTCATGGATCAGTGTAGTCTAATGGAACACTGTAGTGTAATGGATCACTGTAGAGTCATGAACCACTGTAGTGCCATTGATCTCTATAGTGTTATGGATCACTGTAGTGTCATGGATCACTGTAGTGTCATGGATTACTGTAGTGTCGTGGATCTTTATAGTGTTATGGATAACTGTAGTGTCATGAACTACTGCAGTGTTATGGACCACTGTAGTGTCATGGATCACTGTAGTGTCATTGACCACTGTAGTGTCATAGATCACTGTAGTGTCATGGATCACTGTAGTATTATGGATCACTGTAGTGTCATGGATCACTGTAGTCATGAACGACTGTAGTGTTATGGATCTCTATAGTGTTATGGACCACTGTAGTGTCATGGACCACTGTAGTGTCATGGATCTCTATAGTGTTATGGATCACTGTAGTGTCATGGACCACTGTAGTGCCATGGATCACTGTAGCGTCATGGATCACTGTAGTCTCATGGAACACTGTAGTGTCATGGATCACTGTAGAGTCATGAACCACTGTAGTGCCATTGATCTCTATAGTGTTATGGATCACTGTAGTGTCGTGGATCTCTATAGTGTTATAGATAACCTGGAGTCTACCTGGAGAGAATTCCAGGGGTCAACGCCCCCGCGGCCCGGTCTGTGACCAGGCCTCCTGTTGGACCAGAGCCTGATCAACCAGGCTGTTACTGCTGGCCGCACGCAGTCCAACGTACGAACCACAGCCCGGCTGATCAGGTACCGACTTGAGGTGCCTGTCCAGTGCCTGCTTGAAGACAGCCAGGGGCTTGTTGGTAATCCCCCTGATGTATGCTGGGAGGCAGTTGAACAATCTTGGGCCCCTCACACTTATTGTGTTGTCCCTCAACGTGCTAGTGGCACCCCTGCTCTTCATTGGGGGGATGTTACATCGCCTGCCGAGTCTTTTGCTTTCGTACGGAGTGATTTTTGTGTGCAAGTTTGGTACTAAGCCCTCGAGAATTTTCCATGTGTATATAATAATGTATCTCTCCCGCCTGCGTTCTAGAGAGTACAGGTTTAGGAACTTCAAGCGTTCCCAGTAGTTGAGGTGGTTTATCGCACTTATGCGTGCGGTGAAGGTTCTCTGCACATTTTCAAGGTCAGCAATTTCACCCGCCTTGAAAGGTGCAGTTAGTGCAGCAATATTCCAGCCTAGATACAACAAGCGATCTGTAGAGTGTCAACATGGGCTTGGCATCCCTGGTTTTGAAGGTTCTCATTATCCATCCTGTCATTTTTCGAGCAGATGCAATTGCTACATTGTTATGATCCTTGAAGGTGAGATCCTCTGACATGATCACTCCCAGGTCTTTGACATTAGTTTTCGCTCTATTGTGTGGTTGGAATTAGTTTTGTACTCCGATGAGATTTTAATTTCTTCACGTTTTCCGTATCTGAGTAATTGAAATTTCTCATCATTGAACTTCATATTGTTTTCTGCAGCCCATTTAAAGATTTGGTTTATGTCTGCTTGGAGTCTTGCAGTGTCTTCAACGGTGGACACTGTCATACAGATTCGGGTGTCATCTGCAAAGGAAGACACAGCACTGTGGCTTATATCCCTGTCAATGTCTGATATGAGGATGAGGAATAGGATGGGAGCAAGTACTGTGCCTTGTGGAACAGAGCTTTTCACAGTAGCTGCCTCAGACTTTACTCTGTTGACTACTACTCTTTGTGTTCTACGTGTTAGGGAATTATAGATCCATCTACTAACTTTTCCTGTTATTCCTTTATCACGCATTTTGTGTGCTATTACACCATGGTCACACTTGTCAAAGGCTTTTGCAAAATCTGTGTATATAACATCTGCATTCTGTTTATCTTCTAGAGCATCCAGGACCTTGTCGTAGTGGTCCAGTAGTTGGGACAGACAGGAGCGGCCTGCTCTAAACCCATGCTGTCCTGGGTTGTGCAATTGATGGGTATCAAGATGGGTGGCGATCTTGCTTCTTAGAACCCTTTCAAAGATTTTTATGATATGGGACGTTAGCGCAATTGGTCTGTAGTTCTTTACTATTGCTTTACTGCCCCCTTTGTGGAGCGGGGCTATGTCTGTTGTTTTTAGTAGCTGCGGGACGATCCCAGTGTCCATGCTCCCTCTCCATAGGATGTTAAAAGCATGTGATAGGGGCTTCTTGCAGTTATTGATGAACACGGAGTTCCATGAGTCTGGGCCTGGAGCGGAGTGCATGGGCATGTCATTTATTGCCTTTTCGAAGTCATTTGGCGTCGTGATGATGTCAGAAAGGCATGCGTCTGTCAAGTTCTGTGGCACTCTCATAAAAAATCATTTAGGTTTTCGATTTTCAGTCTGGTTAGTGGCTCGCTAAAGACTGAGTCATACTGGGATTTAAGTAACTCACTCATTTCCTTGCTGTCATCTGTGTAGGACCCATCCGGTTTAAGTAGGGGCCCAATACTGGTTGTTGTTCTCGACTTTGATTTTGCATAGGAAAAGAAATACTTAGGGTTTCTTTCAATTTCATTTATGGCTCTTAGTTCTTTCCGTGTCTCTTGATTCCTATAAGATTCCTTTAGTTTTAATTCGATGTTTGCTATTTCTCTGACTAGTGTCTCCCTACGTATTTCAGAGATATTGGCCTCCTGTAGCCGCTCCGTTATTCTGTGCCTTCGCCTGTATAGGGAGCGCCTCTCTCTTTCTAGTTTGCATCTTCTCCTCTTTCGAAGTCATTTGGCGTCGTGATGATGTCAGAAAGGCATGCGTCTGTCAAGTTCTGTGGCACTCTCATAAAAAATCATTTAGGTTTTCGATTTTCAGTCTGGTTAGTGGCTCCTAAAGACTGAGTCATACTGGGTTTAATAACTCACTCATTTCCTTGCTGTCATCTGTGTAGGACCCATCCGGTTTAAGTGGGGCCCAATACTGGTTGTTGTTCTCGACTTTGATTTTGCATAGGAAAAGAAATACTTAGGGTTTCTTTTCAATTTCATTTATGGCTCTTAGTTCTTTCCGTGTCTCTTGATTCCTATAAGATTCCTTTAGTTTTAATTCGATGTTTGCTATTTCTCTGACTAGTGTCTCCCTACGTATTTCAGAGATATTGGCCCCCTGTAGCCGCTCCTTTATTCTGTGCCTTCGCCTATATAGGGAGCGCCTCTCTCTTTCTAGTTTGCATCTTCTCCTCCTTTGAGCAAACCTCAAGTACCACAGAGTTAATTTGTTCTAGACATAGGTTGGGATCCGTGATGCTTAGGTAATCTTCCCAGTTTATATCATTTAGGACCTGGTTTACTTGGTCCCACCTTATGTTTTTGTTATTGAAGTTGAATTTGGAGAAAGCTCCCTCACGGCTGATCACATTTTGTTGATCTGGGGCTCCCCGCATGCATGTCTGGACCTCTATTATGTTGTGATCTGAGTATATTGTTTTTTATATGATAACATTTCGTATCAGATCATCATTGTTGGTGAAGATGAGGTCCAGCGTATTCTCTAATCTTGTGGGCTCTACTATTTGCTGGTTTAAGGTGAATTTGGTGCAGAGATTTAAAAGTTCATGCATGTGTGAATTTTCATCTGAGCTGCCTCCTGGTGTTATCTCTGCTACCACATTGTTTGCAATGTTCCTCCATTTTAGGTGCCTGAGGTTGAAATCCCCCAGTAGCAAGATGTTGGGGGCAGGAGCTGGAAGATTTTCCAGACAGTGGTCAATTTTCAGAAGCTGTTCCTGGAATTGTTGGGACGTTGCATACGGGGGCTTGTAGACAACCACGATGACCAGGTTTTGATTCTCGACCTTTATTGCTAATACTTCAACTACATCATTTGAGGCATTTAGTAGTTCTGAACATATAAGTGACTCTGTGATATACAGGCCAACCCCCCCTTTTTGCCTGTTCACTCTGTCACACCTGTATAGGTTGTAGCCCGGGATCCATATTTCATTGTAGTGTCATGAACTACTGTAGTATCATGGACCACTGTAGTGTCATGGATCACTGTAGTGTCATTGACTACTGTAGTGGCATGGATCACTGTAGTGTCATGGATCACTGTAGTGTCATGGACCACTGTAGTGCCATGGATCACTGTAGTGTCATTGATCTATAGTGTTATCGATCACTGTAGTGCCATGTATCACTGTAGTCATGAACCACTGTAAGGTCATGAAGCACTGTACTGTTAGGGATCTCTGTAGTGTTAGGGATCACTTTAGTGTCATGGACCACTGTAGTGTCATGGATCTCTATATAGTGTTATGGATCACTGTAGTGTCATGGATCACTGTAGTGTCATGGACCACTGTAGTGTCATGGATCACTGTAATGTCATTGATCTATAGTGTTATCGATCACTGTAGTGTCATGTATCACTGTAGTCATGAACCACTGTAAGGTCATGAAGCACTGTACTGTTAGGGATCTCTATAGTGTTATGGATCACTGTAGTGTCATGGACCACTGTAGTGTCATGGATCTCTATATAGTGTTATGGATCAATGTTGTGTCATGGACCACTGTAGTGTCATGGATCACTGTAGTGTCATGGACCACTGTAGTGTCATGGATCACTATAGTGTCATGGATCACTGAAGTGTCATGGATCACTGTAGTGTCATTGACCACTGTAGTGTCATTGACCACTGTAAGGTCATGAACCACTGTAGTGTCATAGATCACTATAGTGTCATGGATCACTTTAGTGTCATGGATCACTGTAGTGTCATGGATCACTGTAGTGTCATGGAACACTGTAGTGTCATGGATCTCTATAATGTTATGGATCACTGTTGTATCATGGACCACTGTTGTGTCATGGACCACTGTAGTGTCATGGATCACTGTAGTGTCGTGGATCACTGTAGTGTCGTGGATCACTGTAGAGTCATGTATCAATGTAGAGTCATGGATCACTGTAGTGTCATGGAACACTGTAATGTCATGTGCCATTGTAGTGTCATAGATCACCGTAGTGTTATGGATCATTGTAGTGTCATGGATCACTATAGTGCCATGGATCACTGTAGTTTCATGGATCATTTTAGTGTCATGCATTTCTATAGTGTTATGGATCACTGTAGTGTTATGAATCCCTTTAGTGTCATGGATCACTGTAGAGTCATGAACCACTGTAGTGTCATGGATCTCTATTGTGTCATGGACCAATGTAGTGTCAGGGACAACTGTAGTGGCATGGATTACTGTAGTGTCATGTACCACTGTAGTGTCATAAATCACTGTAGTGTTATGGATCACTGTAGTGTCATGGATCACTGTAGAGTCATGAACCAATGTAGTGTCATGGATCACTTTAATGTCATGAACCAATGTAGTGTCATGGATCTATTTTGAGTCATGAACCACTGTAGTTTCATGAATCTCTATAGTGTTATGCGTCACTGTAGTGTCATTGATCACTGTATTGTCATGAACCACTGTAGTATCATGGATCACTGTATTGTCATGAACCACTGTAGTATCATGGATCTCTATAGTGTTATGGGTCAATGTAGTGTTATGGGTCACTGTTGTGTCATTGATCACTGTAGTGTCATTGATCACTGTATTGTCATGGACCACTGAAGTGTCATGGAGCATTGTGTTGTCATGGACCACTGTAGCGTCATCGATCCCTGTAGTGTCATAGATAACTGTAGTGTCATAGATCACTGTAGTATCATGGACGACTTGAAACAAAGTACATTATGGACCACTGGGTGGAACATTTACTTCATGGACCGCTGAGTGAATAACGTTCATCATAGACCACTGGGTGAACAAGGTTCATCATGACCACTGGGTGAACAAGGTTCATCATGACCACTTTTTGATCAGAGAACATCACGATCAACTGCATTAGCAGAGTACATGATGGATCAAAGAATGAGCAGAGAATATCACGGATCACTTAATTAGGAAAGTACATAATCAGCCACACGAGGATTAGAACAGTGACCACTGATTACGCATGAACTCCTGAAATAGCAAAGTACATCACGAACGACTGAGACAGCAGAGTACACATTTACCACTGAAACATCAGAGTACGCCATGTACCACTGAGACAACAGAGTACGCTATGTACTACTGAGACAGCGTAGTATGCCATGGACTACTTGGATAGCAGGGTACACTATGGACCACTGGGACAACAGAGTACGCCATGGACCACTGAGAAAGCGTAGTATGCCATGGACTACTTGGATAGAAGCGTACACTATGGACCACTGGGACAGCAGAGTACACAATGGTAAGAATGCTGATGTCTTTTCTTTCTGTCTCAAAAACACGGAGGATGGCAGGTATATCTTGCTTAAAGTTCTACTAACACCTAGTTCATGCTACACAGGCAGTTGTACGAGTGTGTTTGAGTGTATACAAGCTCGTCTATGTTTCCTTTCAAATTTTTAAACAACTCTTGTTCTTATAGTGTTCCCTTCGTAAGCAATGCTTGTCGTAAAAACGACTATAGTCCTGGGAATAATTGGCTAGTAACCCTTTCTGTATAATTTTTTTTTTTTTTTAACACATCAGCCGATTCCCACCAAGGCAGGGTGGCCCGAAAAAGAAAAACTTTCATCATCATTCACTCCATCACTGTCTTGCCAGAAGGGTGCTTTACACTACAGTTATAAAACTGCAACATTAACACCCCTCCTTCAGAGTGCCGGCACTGTACTTCCCATCTCCAGAACTCAAGTCCGGCCTGCCGGTTTCCCTGAATCCCTTCATAAATGTTACTTTACTCACACTCCAACAGCACGTCAAGTATTAAAAACCATATGCCTCCATTCACTCCTATCAAATACGCTCACACATGCTTGCTGGAAGTCCAAGCCCTCGCACACAAAACTTCCTTTACCCCCTCCCTCCAACCTTTCCTAGGCCGACCCCTACCCTCCCTTCCCTCCACTACAGATTTATACACTCTCGAAGTCACTCTGTCTCGTTCCATTCTCTCTACATGTCAAAACCACCTCAACAACCCTCCTCAGCTCTCTGGACAATCGTTTTGGTAATCCCGCACCTCCTCCTAATTTCCAAACTCCGAATTCTCTGCATTATATTCACACCACACATTGACCTCAGACATGACATCTCCACTGCCTCCAGCCTTCTCCTCGTTGCAACATTCATCACCCATGCTTCACACCCATATAAGAGCGTTGGTATAACTATACTCTCATACATTCCCTCTTTACTTCCATGGACAAGGTTCTTTGTCTCCACAGACTCCGAAGTGCTCCACTCACCCTTTTCCCCTCATCAATTCTATGATTCACCTCATCCTTCATAGACCCATCCGCCGACATGTCCACTCCCAAATATCTGAATACATTCACCTCCTCCATACTCTCTCCCTCCAATCTGATATCAATCTTTCGTCACCTATTCTTTTGTTATCCTCATCACCTTACTCTTTCCTATATTCACTTTAATTTTCTTCTTTTATACACCCTACCAAATTCATCCACCAACCTCTGCAACTTCTCTTCAGAATCTCCCAAAGCACAGTGTCATCAGCAAAAAGCAACTGTGACAACTCCCACTTTGTATTTGCTTTTTATCTTTTAGCCCAACACCTCTTGCCAAGACCCTCGCATTCACTTCTCTTACAACCCCATCTATAAATATATTGAACAACCACGGTGACATCACACATCCTTGTCTAAGGCCCACTTTTACTGGGAAATAGTCCCCTTCCTCCTACACACTCTAACCTGAGCCTCACTATCCTCATAAAAACTCTTCACTGCTTTCAGGAACCTTCCTCCTATTCCATACACCTGCAACATCTGCCACATTGCCCCCTATCTACCCTATCATACGCCTTTTCCAAATCCATAAATGCCACAAAAACATCTTTACCCTTATCCAAATACTGTTCACCTATATGTTTCACTGTAAACACTTGGTCTACACACCCCTACCTTTCCTAAAGCCCCTTGTTCATCTGCTATCCTGCTTTCTGTTTTACTCTTAATTCTTTCAATAATAACTCTACCATACACTTTACCAGGTACACTCAACAGACTTATTCCCTAAAATTTTTTGCACTCTCTTTTGTCCCCTTTGCCTTTATACAAAGGAACAATACACGCTCTCTGCCAATCCTAGGTACCTTACCCTCTTCCATACATTTATTAAATAATAGCACCAACCACTCCAAAATTATATCCCCACCTGCTTTTAACATTTCTATCTTTATCCCATCAATCCCAGCTGCCTTACCCCTTTCATTCTACCCACTGCCTCACGAACTTCCCTACACCCACAACTGGCTCTTCCACACTCCTACAAGATGTTATTCCTCCTTGCCCTACACACGAAATCACAGCTTCCTGTCTTCATCAACATTTAACAAATCCTCAAAATATTTCTCCATCTTCCCGATACCTCTAACTCTCCATTTAATAACTCTCCTCTCCTATTTTTAACTGTCAAATCCATTTGTTCTCTAGGCTTCCTCAACTTATTAATCTCATTCCAAAACGTTTTCTTATTTTCAACAAAATTTGCTGATAACATCTCACCCACTCTCTCATCTGCTCTCTTTTTACATTGCTTCACCACTCTTTTAACCTCTCTTTTCTCTCCATATACTCTTCCTCCTTGCATCACTTCTACTTTGTAAAAACCTCTCATATGCTAACTTTTTCTCCCTTACTACTCTCTTTACATCATCATTCCACCAATCGCTCCTCTTCCCTCCGCACCCACTCGCCTGTAACCACAAACTTCTGCTGAACACTCTAACACTACATTTTTAAATCTACCCCATACATTTTCGACCCCATTGCCTACACTCTCACTAGCCCATCTATCCTCCAATAGTTGTTTATATCTTACCCTAACTGCCTCCTCTTTTAGTTTATAAACCTTCACCTCTCTTTTACTTACTGATTCTATTTTCCTTGTATCCCATCTACCTTTTACTCCCACTGTAGCTATAACTAAAAAGTGATCTGATATATCTGTGGCCCCTCTATAAACATGTACATCCTGAAGTCTACTCAACAGTCTTTTATCTACCAATATATAGTCCAACAAACTACTGTCATTACGCCCTACATCATATCTTGTATACTTATTTATCCTCTTTTTCTTAAAATATGTATTACCTATAACTAAACCCCTTTCTATACAAAGTTCAATCAAAGGGCTCCCATTATCATTTACACCTGGCACCCCAAACTTACCTACTACACCCTCTCTGCATGTTTCTCCCACTTTAGCATTTAGGTCCCCTACCACAATTACTCTCTCATTTGGTTCAAAAGTTCCTATACATTCGCTTAACATCTCCCAAAATCTCTCTCTCTCCTCTACACTCCTCTCTTCTCCAGGTGCATACACGCTTATTATGACCCACTTTTCGCATCCGACCCTTATTTTAATCCACATAATCCTTGAATTTACACATTTATATTCCCTCTTTTCCTTCCATAACTGATCCTTCAACATTATTGCTACCCCTTCCTTAGCTCTAACTCTCTCAGATACTCCTGACCTAATCCTATTTATTTCTCCCCACTGAAACTCGCCTACCCCCTTCAGCTTTGTTTCGCTAGTACCTCCCTGGGTGGTTGCTGTCTACCAACCTACTACAAAAAGAAAAAAATATGAAATTGGGTTATTTGAATGAGCATAGGTGTAGTATGAACGAGAGAGAGAATTGATTGTGAATATTATGAGTGATACCTGGATGTCCTAGCTCTAATTGAAACAAAGCTAAACTGGGTAGGAGAATTTCTGTAGAGATGTGTAAATGGGATTAAATTCGTTGCATCTGACAGAACAAGACTAAAAAAATGGCAGCGGTAATATAAAATGATCAAGTATGGAAGGAGAACAGTGGATGAGGAGAAAGGGGAGATGTGTAAAGCGGGTTATAGTAAGTGTTAATTGACCTGGGTGAGAGAGAGATTTGGGAGGTGCTAAGCGAATGTTCAGGGAGTTTTGAAGTGAGAAAATAATTATTATGGCCGATATGAATGGTAAACTTTGAGAAACTATTATAGAAGGTGTTGTTTGGAGTATCAATGTTCAATAATAGTAAGAGACCTTTAAATAAACTGTGTAGAAAGACGTTTGGTAATACGTCTTTTCCTCAGAGAAAAACGAATTAATAAGTACACAAGATATGCAATAAGATGTAATGGTAGCAGTTTGTTAGACTAAAGCATTAATAAATGATGGACTTCTAGATGCGATTGTTTTTAAAGGATCAACAACTATATCAGATTATTTAGTGGTAGCAACAGTGAGAGTCTGAGATAGATGGGGTACAAGCAGAATGTCATGAATGAGTAAAAGTGAAATGAAAGTTAATAAATTATAGAAGGAAATAAAGTAGGAAATAACCACCTATTGGGAGAAATTTGATCGTACAGAGAGTACAGATAACAAGAATAAGGTGGAATAGGTATAGGGTAGATTTACGAATGCAGTAGTAGTATGTGCAGCAAAAGCTGTGGGCGGGAATAAGACGTAAAATAAGGGATTGGTGAAATGACGAGGCAAAGAACGTGGTTAGGGACAAAATGTTAGAATATGCGACGTATATGGAGAGTAAAAGAGAGTTTAAAGAATAATGAGAGAGTGGAAAACGAGAGCGAATAAGAGTGAGGTTTAATCAACAGATTTTCTAGAGAATAAAAAGGAAATTTAAAGTGAGATTAATAAGTTTAGAAAACTAAGGAAACAAATGAATTTAGAAGTTAAATCCAAAAGTGTAGGAATTAAATTGGGAGGTGGAGACACTGGAAAGTTGTAGGGCATATTTTGAGGTGCTATATATTTGAAGAGGAAAAGCAGACAGTGATTTCATGTATTGGACGGACAGGGAAGTATAACATTTAGTAAATCTGAGAAATAACAAGACGCAAGTGTGGGGAAAAGTGCATAAGGTGGGATGAAAAGGGGAACAGCAGCTGGGATAGATGGAACCTAGATAGAAATGTTAAAGGAGGTGGGGATGTTGTTTTGGAGTGGTTAATATATTATTTGGAATATTTATGATAGGGGGAGGTACCTAAGTACTGGCAGAAAAGACGTACATTTCCTTTAAATAAGTGAAAAAAAAAGTGACAGTGTAAGGATTAAAGAGGAATAAGCCTGTTGTGTATACTGTATGATAAAATTATTATTGAAGGAGTTAAGGGTAAGATAAACAAGGAGGTTTTAGAGATAGTTAAGGATATGTTACTAAATGTTTACATTGAAACAAATATTGCTAAGTGAAAAATACTTAGATAAAAGTAAGAAACTTTTGTTGCATTTATAGTTTTAGAAAAGGTATATAATAGTGCGGTTTGGACAGAAATGTGGGAGATGCTGCAAATGTAAGTCATAGGTTAATAAAAGCAGTGAGGCTCAGGACTGGATATGTAGGAGGAGATTATTTTCCAGTAAAAGTAGGCCTTAGACAGGAATGTATGATATCACCATGGTTGTTTAACATATTTATTGATGGGGTTATGAAGGAAATGAATACTACGATGTTGGGGTGAGTTAAGTTTCTAAAAGATAATATATTTGGATAAAAGTGGGAGTTGTCGCAGCTGCTTTTAGCCGACAACACCGTTATTTTGTAAGATTTTGGAGAGAAGTTGTTAACTTTGGTGGAAGAATTTGGGAAGGCCTTTCAAAGGAAGTAAATTATTTCAGTAGGAGAAAGTTGGAGGCAGTGGAGATGTCCTTATTGAGGAAAATGTTTGGCATGAATATTATGTAGAGAATTCAGAGCTTGGAAATTATTAGATACTGGAGTTCCAAAATAATTATTTAGAGGTCTAAAGAGGGGTTGTCGAGGTAGTTTGCACATTTGGAGAGGATGAAGCAAAACAGGATAACTAGGTTAGAGGGAAGGAGGAGTAGGGGTCCTGCCTGAAAGTGTTAGAGGAAGAGGGAAGTAAAGGAGGTTTTGAGTGGCAGGGGACTGGATATCAAACAAGTTAGCGTGAGTGCGTTAGAAAGGAGTGGAGGGAAGTGGCTTATACGAATTGATGTGCTGTTGAAGAGATTCAGGAAAAACCAGTTAGCCAATCTTTAGTCCTGGGGTGGGAAGTATATTGCCTGCACTCTGAAACAAAGGTGAGGATTTTGCAGTTCGGAGGACTATTTCAACTGTGACGTCAACCCTCTTCTGAGAAGACAGTGACTGAATGAGTGTCGGTGAAAGAGTTTCTTCATTATCGCGTCACCCTGTCTGCATGGGAGATGACCAGTGTATTAATAATAATAATAATAATAATATTGACAATAATAATAATAATAATAATAATAATATAATTCATGCATCACACTGACATAAAGTAGTACCAACACTTTATGTGGGTGTGAGACACTGGTTTTGAATGTTGCTGTAAACAGGCAGCAGAGATGTTATATTTGAGAGCAATGAGTGGTGTGAAATTAAAAGGCGTTGTGAGGTTCCCACAAAGACTTTCGAGTACAAAAAAAAAATAATAATATACTAGACTTCAGGATCTGCATGTTTATAGAGAGGCCACTGATATATCAGATCACTTTTTTAGTTGTAGCTACAGTGAGAGTAAAATGTAGATGGGATACAAGGAAAATAGAATCGGCAAGTAAGAGAGAGAGAGGTGAAGGTTTGTAAACTAAACAAGGCGGTTGAGGTAAGATATAAACAGCTATTGGAGGAAAGATGGGCTCGTGGGAGTCTAGGCAATGAGGTTGAAGAGGGATGAGGTGCATTTAGGAACTGAGTATTCAGCAGGTTACATGAAAGTGGGTGTGGAAGGGAAGAAGAGTGATTGGTGGAATGATGAGGTAAAGAAAGTAGTAAGAGAGAAAACTTAGCATACGATAGCTTTTATAAAGTAGAAATGATACAAGGAGGGAGTATATGGATATAAAAAAAAAGAGAGGTTAAGAGAGTGGTGAAGGAATGTAAAAGGAGAGCAAATGAGAGAGTGGGTGAGATGCTATCAACAAATTTTGTTGAGAACAAGAAAGAGTTTTGGAGTGAGATTAATAACTTGAGAAAGCCTATGTAACGAATGGATTTAATGGTTAAAAATGGGAGAGGAGAGTTATTAAATGGAGAGTTAGAGGTATCGGGAAGATGGAGGGAATATTTTGAGGAACTATTAAATGATGATGAAAATAGGGAAGCTGTGATTTCATGTATTGGGCAGGGAGGTAAAACATCTTGTAGGAGGGAGGAAGAGACAGTTGTGAGTGTGGGGGAAGTGAGTGAGGCAGTGGGTAGAATGAAAGGAAGTAAAGCTGTTGAGATTGATGGGATAAAGACAGAAATGTTAAAAGCAGGTAGGGATATAGTTTTGGAGTGGTTAGTGATTTTATTTAATAAATGTATGGAAGATACCTAGGGATTGACAGAGAGCATGCATAGTTCCATTGTATAAAAAAGGGGACAAAAGAGAGTAAGAATTACAGGGGAATAAGTCTGTTGAGTGTACCTGGTAAAGTGTATGGTAGAGTTATTATTGAAAGAATTAAAGTACGACGCACAACATGATCGCAGAGGAACAAGGAGGCTTTGGGAAGGGTAGGGGGTGAACAGTATTTAGATAAGGGTAAAGAGGTTTTTGTGGCATTTATGGATCTGGAAAAGCCGTATGATAGGGTAGATAGGAGAGCAATGTGGCAGATATTGCAAATGTATGGAGTAGGAGGTAAGTTACTGAAAGCAGTGAAGAGTTTTTACGATGATAGTGAGGCTCAGGTTAGAGTTTGTAGGAGAGAGTATTGCGCCCCCTGAACTGGGCCTCAATGTATATAATGTATATTTCAATTTTCTATAATTTTATATTGCGAATATTCTCGATTATAGCTAAATCGTTAATATTTTGCTTTATATTATTATTAGACTATTATTTAACTTAGCTATATTTATTAGGTAGGATGTAATATTTTATGTTGTGCTTGAGAGTGTGTAGTAACTGCCTTGGTGTTGGCAAACTACTGTTACGCTGCCGGCGTCTAGTTGCTGGGAGGAGTCAGTTTCTGAACACACCTGAGCTGGGTGGTTGTTCCTCTTTCCTCTCTCTCTCTGGCCTGCTGCCCTCGTCGAGTCAACACCTCACTCTATTTCTACTTGTTTTCTCGACTTTAGACTCTGTTGGGTAGAGTATGCACTCGTTGGTGAGGCGAAGCATACTTCTCAGAACTCTGTGTAACTCTGTTCACAGAGAATAGACTAGACAGTGATTTTTCGACGTTTTTCTGGGTTGTGTGTCACTTTGACACTCTTTGATAACTCAGGTCTCAAGCTATAGCTCTCGACCTACTTCGATAAGGCATCTGTGCACCGCCACAGTTTGGGATTGTTTATGCTGAACCTAGTTTCAGTTGAAAGGGAGTTTTGTGACTGTTTTGGAGGATCTACTGATGGTCCCCAGTTAGGGTCGGTTTTCCATCTCCTTGTTCCTGATGCTGTGTTGCTGTTGCCTGTTATAGTGCTGTTCTGCGAAGTGGTCATTTTACAAGACAATCAAGCTGTTCTGGTTGTCAATTTGTTAGTACAGCTAGCTTATGAAAAGTTGTTCTGTCGTACACTGGTTGAGTCGAGTCATAGTTACCGGGAGCACACTCGTACACACATTTATTATTATTTATATATATTATTGTTATTACTGACATTGTACCTGATGGTACCTCGGAGTCATTTATATATATGTGCCCTCAGCACAGACTTATTGTATATGAGAGCAGTGTAGGAGCTACCCTCCTAATTAACCTAATTGATATCTTAATATCTTTACATTTGATTTACTTTGCTACCCTAGATTTTCTCACTTTGTTAATAAATCTTTAAATCATTTACTTTGGTTAGTACCCTATCAGTTGCAATCCCCTTAATCTATATAATATGTCGGATAACTGAACCAGGATACTGACTTTGTTGCAAAAGCCCAGTAATAGGATGGATGCTAGAAGGGCTTTCCTTTCTAGTGTTCACTGGAGATATCTATTTTTAATAGATATCGTGTCATTTTGTAACAGAGAGGTAGATTATTTCCCAGTAAAAGTAGGCCTTAGACAAGGATGTGTGATGTCACGGTGGTTGTTCAATATATTTATAGATGGAGTCGTAAGAGAAGTGAATGCTCGGGTATTGGCCAGAGGTGTGAGATTAAAAGATATAGAATCTAGCATAAAGTGGGAGTTGTTACAGTTGCTTTTTGCTGATGACACTGTAATTTTGTGAGATTCTGAAGAGAAGATGATAGTTGGTAGATGAGTTTGGTAGGGTATGTAAAATAAACTAAAAGTGAACAATGGAAAGAGTATGGTGATGAGGATAAAAAA
The DNA here is from genome assembly GCA_009830355.1 of Cherax destructor. Taxonomy (NCBI): domain Eukaryota; kingdom Metazoa; phylum Arthropoda; class Malacostraca; order Decapoda; family Parastacidae; genus Cherax; species Cherax destructor. Next base: position 9,795 of record WNWK01028250.1, on the reverse strand, counting down.
ATTAGGTAGTGAAAGATTGGATATCAGATTGGAGGGAGGGAGTATGGAAAAAGTGAAAGAATTCAGTTATTTGGGAGTGGATTTGTCATCAGATGGGTCCATGAAAGACGGGGTACCCCGAATCATAAAATTGATGAGAGGAAAAAAGGTGTGTGGTGCACTGAGAATCTGTGGAGACAAAGAATGTTATCCATGGAAGCAAAAAGGGAATGTATGAGAGTATAGTTATACCAACGCTCTTATATGGGTGTGAAGCATGAGTGGTGAATGTTGCAACAAGGAGAAGGCTGGAGGCAGTGGCGATGTCGTGTCTGAGGTCAGTGTAGTGTGAAGATAATGCAGAGAATCCATAGTTTGGAAATTAGGAGGAGTGTATAAATCTATAGTGGAAGGAAGAGAGGGTAGGGGTCGGCCTAGGAAAGATTGGAGGGAGGGGATAAAGGAGGTTTTGTTTGAGAGGGGCTTTGACTTCCAGCAAGCATGCGCGAGCGCATTTGATAGGCGTTGAAAGAAATGGTTTTTATGACTTGACGTGCTATTGGAGTGTAAGCAAGGTTAACATTTATGAAGGGATTGAGGGAAACCGGCAGGCCGGACTTGAGTCCTGGAGGTGGGAAGCACAGTGCCTGCACTCTGAAGGAGGGGTGTTGATATGATGCAGTTTTATAACTGTAGTATAGGCGCGCCTCTGGCAGACAATGAATGATGATGAAAGTCTTTCCTCTTTTCCGGGCCACTCTGCCGTGGTGGGAAACAACCGATGTGTTAAAAAATAGTAATAATTATAATAATAATTTGAAATATCATTTTAGAAAAAAATGGTTAGGTGATCGATGAAAACACTTGAGAAAGAGGTTATCATTCCAGGCGTATACTGAAGTGTAATAAAGATTACTGTGTGTGGTAGTGTCTGTCAGCATCATCAATGCACTGAATTATCTGCTTTCATTTATTGAAGAATCTACAACATAAACAGCAGAGGAAAACAGACTGGGATCATAAAATTGACACACGATGAGTTTTGAAGTTAAGATATGATGAGTCATAATGCTAATGTACCATGAGTCATAAAGCTAACACACCAGGGGTCATAAAGCTAACACCCCAGGGAACATAAAGCTAACACACCAGGGACATAAAGCTAATTCACCAGGGGTCATAAAGCTAACACCCCAGAGGACATAAAGCTAACACCCCAGGGGACATAAATCTAACACCCCAGGGGACATAAATCTAACACCCCAGGGGACATAAAGCTAACACCCCAGGGGACAAATCTAACACACAAGCAACTAAAATTTTCACTTAGCGCTAAAGAGGCGCTAAAAAAATGACAATGAGAAAAATACATAAAAATAACGTTTTACTACTACTACTACTACTACTACTACTACTACTACTACTACTATAATACTTATAATCTTTATTTCTTTAATGTTACATAATTTAATTGATACAAGTATAGTTTACATTCTTGTGCTACTTTACAGAAAAACTCTGGTTATGCAGACATTTATATGATTTAGTTGGTTTACACGAATGCTAAAGTTTGCACTTTCTGACATTAACTCTAACAATTTGGTTTATGATTTAATGTCAGATATTGCAAACTTTATCATTCAAGCTGACTGAAATGTTCTATATAACCAGATGCTTTTATAAAGTGTGTAAATGTTGCAAAAATATCCAGAACTCTTGCGGTCATTCTAGGTCCGCTAGGTCCCGATCAGCCATCTTTTCCCTCGGTGTGTGTACCTGTTTTTTGTAATAGTTCCCTCGATGCTGACTGCTGAGGCGAAGACTGATATGAATCCTCAGAGCCTATTTTTCGTATGACATCCTTCGGTAGTTTGAAATCAGGGCAACATTTTCCATGCCTTCTGCGTCCATATATAATAGCTTGAACAGCTTTCACAGTTTTGATGCTTAGCCTGTTAAGCAGTTTTGACATAATGCTCATGTGGCTGAACACACTTATCCATTTCAGCATTAGTGTGATATAAACCCTTTCCAAATCTGAGAGATTTTTGGAAAGAAACTTCTCCTGTGGCATCCCCGTATGAAGCTACTTTTGCCTGTAGTCGAAGTGTCATCAATCTTTGCTCACTGTCATGAAGTAAAAAAGAGGAATAAGGAAAGCCAAACAAACTACGAAATTAAAACAGTTAGGGAATCAAAGATCAACTGTTTCTCAGGTCAGCTTATTGTTAGTGACAGTGTGTACCATTTGAAACATTTATTTCCTCTCTGTTTTTATATAAGATGATACAAATTAAATTTCAGAGATCACTACTTACTGTATACAGTACGAAAATAATTTATACAAGACCACAGTCACTTCTGACATGATTCTTAAACAACTTAACAGACTGAAACCAAATAAGCAATCTGGCCCTGATGAGTTGTTTTATGGTTTTAAAGAAATGTAAGCAAGAATTTAGCAAACCATTAGTTTGTTTCTAAAAAAATCACTCCAAATATGTATCATACCAGCTGAGATAAAAATGGCAAATGTGATACCTATTTACAAGGCGAAAGATAGATCCTTAACTGCAAACTATAGACCAATTACCCTAACCACAATTGGGGAAAGTTGATGGAATCAGTAACTGCGAATGCAGTTTGAAGCCACAATGAAAGATATATGATCAGTGCATTTCAACATTAGAAGAAGATAAAGTATACGATATTGTGAATACGGACTTCAGTAAGACTTTTGATAGAGTTCCACACATCGGACTGATGAAAATCAATGGTATAGGAGAAATTTTCTTCTGGATCGAATCGTAGCTGGGCAATAGGCAACCTAGTGTACATTAAAGGAGAAAATCAAGACTCGCAGTAATGAGTTCAAATTAGACAAATTTAGATTTAGAAAGGATGTAGTTAAATACTGTTTTGTTAGTAGAGTTAGCAAACTTCCAGGAAGAAACATTAAAGTGAGAGTTTTGAGTAACTCTAAATATAGGTTGGAGTGGTATATGAGTGGTTGGGTATGAGATGCACTGCCTAGCATGCGGTGTTCTTTCATTCTTATGCTCTTATTAGTCTCCTCCTGCACTCTGGTTAAGCTGGTGGTTGGGTTGCAGGGAAGTGCAGGTTGACGGATGATGGTCATTTGTTTGTTAATAATCTGCTTCAACTTAGTGACCATCAGTAGTCTTCATAATCAAAGATACGCTGAGGAAAGAAGGAGTTAAAGCAATCACATGCAATAGAACACACAGTTTACTGGTCTCGAGTGTCTGCATATACAAAGACGATGATCATATTAAATGCCAAGCATGTGTGGTCATCCTTATGATCACTTTCTTGAACAAAATGTGCTTCATAGTCCATTTATTAAGGAATATAGTATAATAACCTATGTAATATCAAAGAATCTTATTAATGAAAACATTGTACCAGACATTTTAAACAAATATTCCAAATTTACTTGTCAAAATGGAAATATAAATTGTAAATATGTATATGCAGATGTTCTCCTGTTAACTCTTTTGGGCTAATTCCTTTAGTGTTGATGCATCCACTATTTTTGACCAACCATTCGTTGGATGGATATAAAGTGTACAATAATCCAGCATCTTCGGCAGCAAAATCTAAGCTAATATGTGAACGAACCGGTTGAAATTTGCTGTTAGTGGTGGAGAAGGTATGGAGTGTGGGAGTAAAGAGGGGAGGCAGCTATCGGCAGCCTCCCCCTTACCAGGTTTAATTAACCCAGGTGTTATTGATCGACTCTCGCTGGCCCGCTAACCCCGGGGGCACATCCCATCCTCTTATTGCCAGTCAATCATCACAGATATTTCTGTCCTAGTGGCTGCTGCCTGTCGTAAGGCTGATGTTATCTTCCTCTGGGCTGGTACTGACTAACACAGTGTTGCTGACCTTTGCAGAAGGGCTGGTCCTGACTGCCCCAGGGCTTATGCTACCTGACCCAGGGCTAGCGCTACACGTTTGTTTGGTTCAAGCTGTAAGAATGAACTTGGCCTATCTTGGGGATAATGAGATTTGGTGTTGATTTTTTATCTAGAGATGAAAAGAAATTAGTTGAAAGTTAATGCTATTTCCTTGTTTACTAATGAATTTTAGCTAACGGCTGATACTTATTCAGTGTATGGATTATTCTGTCTGGGCAATAAAAGTGCTTATCTGAAGGCTAAAGCTGTCAATCTGTTCATAATGAAGGTGGAGTTGATGGACCATGACACGAGCAGACTTCTGACTCTCAAGAAGGAGAGATCTGATTCAACTTGATAGTGGGATTTATATTATTGTCCTAGGAACCTAATGCATTCTAACTGTTTTTAATTTTTTCTCTATAATCGAAACTCAGGTGTTGAGTGCTGGTTCCACTGGCTCCTTTCTATCTCAGAAAACTATATTCAATCTTTTTCTGTATTAAAGGTGATGGCTTGAGTCATCAAATTAAGATGCTCTCTTTAAGATAATCTTTAGGTAGAATGAATATTTAATTTGTCTACGATTAAAGCTGTGAAATAATTTATTCAACAGTATACACGTTTTCTAAATCGTCATTTTTCTATAGACTTTGACCGTTTCCTTCGCAATGCTGACTCACCTTATTATTATACCGTTTCTCTCCCGTTAGAACCTTCTGATCATATTTTTGTTTTAAAGTATTTGTATACGGTACAACCTCACTCATTATCCATACACTACCACCGTCTGTAGCACTTCCATATTGCTGAATAAAACAATATTTAAAAACTATTATCTTATTATCCTATGGGAGAATAATGATCCCTTAACACGTTATATCCTAATTTACTAAAGTCAGGGATTACTGTTGAAGCACTCAAGCTTTTATACCATTTTCGTGTATGTCTTCCTCATGATTTACCTCTAAATCATGGTAAGATAGGTAATGTTCAATATCTAATTGGGAGTGGAGAGCCTTCAGATTCTTGTAGCAGTCTCATATACCATCTGATCTTGGCAGCAGTCACGTGCATCTTCAGATTCTGGCAGTAGTCTCCTCCACCTTCAGATTTTGCCAGTAGTCTCTGCAGCTTCAAATCCTGGCAGTGGTCTCCTGCACCCTCATATTCTGGTAGCACTCTCCTCCACCTGTAAATACTAGAAGCAGTCACCTGCACCGCTAGATACTGGCACCAGTCGTACGCACCTTCAGATCCTGTAGCTTCCGATAATGGTGTTAGTTATCTGCAGCTTCAGATCCTTGCTACATTCTTTTTCTAAAAATTATGAGACAGCAGCAGTTTTCTGCACCTTGACATTCTGCCAGGAGTCTCCTGTACCTTGACATCCTGCCAGGAGTCTCCTGTTCTTTCAGATTTTGGCTATATTAATTCTGAACCTTCTGATCCTGGTAATAGTCTCCCTCAAAAATTTCAGATTCTGGCAAAAGTCACCTACACCATCGAATACTTGCAGCAGTGCCTTGCCGCACCTCCATAAACTTTTAGTAGTCTCTTGTATATCAGATATTGGCAGTAGTTACTTTTTGCATTTTATCTGTATCTTCGGATCCTGAAAGAGCTCACCAGCATCCTTAAATAGCAGCAAAAACCTTCTTCTGCACCTTAAGATCTGCTTGATATCAATGCGAAGTTTGTTCTTCACGTCTCCACTATATACTACAAGTGGCGTGAGTGGACACCATAACACAAACACACACAAAAAGGAAAAAAAAACAGCGCCAAGTATCTATCAACAAGTGGTTTTTGACAACTGGTATCTAACACACACACACACACACACACACACACATACACACACACAAACACACACACACAGGAATGAGCTCACACACGACAACCAGCACAGTTTCAGGGAAGGGAAATACTGTGTCACAAACCTACTGTAGTTTTACGACAAGGTGACGGAAGTAAGACAAAAGAGAGAGGGAGAGCAAGAGAGAGAGAGAGAGAGAGAGAGGGGGTGGGTAGATTGCATTTTCTTTTACTGCAAGACGGCTTTCGACACAGTTCCACACTAGTACGTGACTAGGTGTCAGAGTGGGCGCCTGTGACGAGTGAAGTTCCACAGTTCTAGGACCGGGGCTGTTTCTGGTATGTGAATGACTTAACGGAAGGGATAGACTCACATGAGTCCCTGTTTGCAGACGATGTGAAGCTAATGAGAATTCAATCGGATGAGGATCAGGTAGGACTACAAAGGGATCTGGACAGGATGCAAGAATGGCTTTTGGAGTTTAACCCTACCAAGTGCAAAGTCATGAAGATTGGGGAAGGTCAAAGAAGACCGCAGAATACAGGCTAGGGGGCCAAAGACTGCAAACCTCACTCAAGAAAAAGGATCTTGGGGTGAATCTAATACCGAGAACATCTCCTGAGATGCACATCAACCAAATAAGTGCTGCAGCATAGCGTTTCGACACAGTAAGGAATAGTTCAAGACTCTATGCACCATGGAGCCACACGGGGACCCGAAAAATGGAGAGCCAAGATGATGGAGGTGGTACTGGAAAACTAATGCATCAACATTTTAGGGACCCTACCAGAGAGAAAGAGAGAGGAGAGGATGAACCAGCAAGACTGGACCTTGTATTCACCTTAAATAGTTTAGACATCGAGGACATCACATACGAAAGGCCCCTCGGAGCTAGTGATCACGTGGTTCTGAGCTTCGAATACAAAGTAAAGTTACAAGTGGGGAGGGAAGCACAAGTAGGATGGGAGAAGCCAAACTACAAAAGGGAGGACTACACAGACATGAGGAATTTCCTGCAAGAGGTTCAGTGGGAAAGATAATTGGTGGAAAAATCAGTAAACCAAATGATGGACTACGTAACAACAAAATGCAAAGAGGCAGGGGAGAGGTTCGTTCCCAATGGCAACAGAAATAATGGGAAGATCAGAACGAGCCCTTGGTTCACCCAAAGGTATAGAGAGGCAAAAACTAAGTGTGCTAGAAGGCAAAGGACCCAGGAAAATAAAGAGATTAGTCGAAGAGCCAGAAACGAATATGCACAGTCTGACCCGAAAGCCAAGTCAGACCCGAAGCTGTTGTATAGCCACATCAAGAGGAAAACAACAGTCAAGGACCAGGTAACCAGGCTGAGGAAGGAAGAAGGGAAGTACACAAGAAACGACCGAGAAGTATGTGAGGAGCTCAACATCAGATTTAAAGAAGTATTTACAGTGGAGACAGGAAGGACTCCAGAAAGCCTGAATAGTGGGGTACACCAGCAAGGAATACACTAACAAGTGTCGGACGAAATACACACAACTTAGGAGGAGGTGAAGATGCTGCTAAGTGAACTAGATTCCTCAAAGGCGGTGGGACCGTGCGTTCTTAGAGAGGGAGCAGAGACGCTGTGTGTGCTATTAACAACCACCTTCAACACATCCATTGAAACTAGGCAACTACCTGAGTTTTGGAAGACAGCAACTGTAGTCCCATTTTTTAAGAAAGGAGATAGACATGAGGCATTAAACTACAGACCAGTGTCACTGACATGTATAGTATGCAAAGTCATAGAGAAGATTATCAAGTGGAGAGTGATGTAGCACCTAGAAAGGAACAAGTTTATATACGACAACCAGCATAGTTTCAAGGAAGGAAAATCCTGTGTCACAAACCTACTGGAGCTTTATGACAAGGTAATGGAAGTAAGATAACAAAGAGAGAGGTGGGTAGATTCCATTTTCTTGGACTGCAAGTAGGCTTTCGACACAGTTCCACATAAGAGGTTAGTGCAAAAGCTAGAGGGTCAGGCACGCAAAACAGGAAAGGCACTGCAATAGATCAGAGAATACCTGACAGGGAGGCAACAAAGAGTCACTGTACGTGACGAGGTGTCAGAGTAGTCGCCTGTGACGAGCGGGGTTCCACAGGGGTCAGTCCTAGGACTGGTGCTGTTTCTAGTATATATGAATGACAAGCTGGAAGGGATAGGCTCAGAAGTGTCCCTGTTTGCAGACGATGTGAAGTTAATGTGGAGAATTAAATTGGATGAGGATCAGACAGGACTACAAAGAGACCTGGTCCAGCAACTGGCTCCTTGAATTTAACCCCGCCAAATGCAAAGTCATGAAGATCGGGGAAGGGCAAAGAAGACCGCAGACAGAGTGTAGGCTAGGGGAGCTAAATACTGCAAAACCTGCTCAAAGAAAAGGATCTTGGGGTGAGTATAATACCGAGCATATCTCCTGAGGTGCATATCAACCAGAAAACTGCTGCAGCATATTGGCGCCTGGCAAACCTAAGAATAGCGTTCCGATACCTCAGTATCGGAATTGTTCAAGACTCTATACACCGTGTATGTCAGGCCCATATTGAAGTATGCAGCACCAGTTTGGAACCCACACGTAGTCACGCACGTCAAGAAATTAGAGAAAGTGCAAAGGTTTGCAACAAGACTAGTTCTGAAGCTGAGGGGAATGTCCTACGAAGAAAGGTTAAGGGAAATCGACCTGACGACACTGGAGGACAGGAGGGATAGGGGAAACATGATAACACACAAAATACTGCGAGGAATTGACAAGGTGGACAAAGGCAGGATGTTCCAGAGATGGGACACAGCAACAAGGGGCCACAATTGGAAGTTGAAGACTCAGATGAGTCAGAGGGATGTTAGGAAGTATTTCTTCAGCCATAGAGTTGTCAGGAAGTAGATTAGTCTTGAAAGTGACCTAGTGGAGGCAGGATTCATACATAGGTTTAAGATGAAGTATGATAAAGCTCGTGCAGTAGGAAGAGAGAGGACCTAGTAGCGGGTCCAGGAGCTATGACTCAACCCCTGCAACCACAACTAGGTGAGTACAACTAGGTGAGTACACACACACACACACACACTCACACACACAACGAGCCAGGAGCTATGACTCGACCCCTGCAACCATAACTAGGTGAGTACACACACACACACGGTGGCATGGTGGCTAACGCTCTTGCTTCACGCACGGAGGGCCCGGGTTCAATTCCCGGCGGGGCCGAAACATTTCGAAGTGTTTCCTTACACACACACACACACATACAACAGGCCTAGTGTCTAATCGACATGTGCCTAGGACAAAATGGTAACTAACTAACACCTACACACACACACACACACCTACACACACCTACACACACCTACACACACCTACACACACCTACACATACACACACACCTACACACACCTACACATACACACACACCTACACACACCTACACACACACACACACACATTAGCTGCTAGAGAAGCCAGTGGTAGTGACAGGGTCAGTGAACAACCCTACAAGTGATAACCAAAGATATTAACTAAAAAAAATGCGAGAGAAAGCCTGAAATTACAAAAGAAAATTTGAAAGTGCCAAATCGTTTGAGGCCTAGCAGGCACTGTTGCCACACGGGTACAAATATATATACGAAGTATAAAGCGAGTGACGAAAGTTAAAAGGTCAAGAGTTAAGAGAGGTTGGTTAACAAGCAACATGTGGGGTAGTATACAGCGAGAGTGACCAAGTTAACAAGAAAACGAAGAAAGAAAAAACAAAAACAAAAAAATATAACCAGGGAAGGTGGCAGGCAGTAGGCCTCCTCCAGGAAGTGGTGACGTCATAGGTTGGGTATCATTATAAATAAGTGTAACGTACCAAAAGTGAAGAGTAATTTACAAAAGTGAAAATACTTGAGGAACGTGTGGTGTATGAGTATAAATGGATATACTTTATCATGGGTGAAGGATTTCGAAGAAAGTCTTAGAGGTCAATGCAGTACGACAACAAGGAGGCAGAAGCAGAACTTGTCCACCACCACTGCCAGCCGCAAGTACACTCGCCTAGTTTTGGTTGCATGTTGT
>WNWK01028249.1:0-25565 GCA_009830355.1 Cherax destructor | reverse complement strand
GCCCCTTAGTAAAACCGTGTCGAATTCATTAATCAATTTATGCTTTTCAAGATGGCTACAAGTGCCTCGGCAAGTACACCTGTCGCTGTACTGAAGCCCCATAGCACCCGAACAGATTGAGTTAGCTTATTTGACTGTTTTCTTCATTAGTTCCAGTTACTCATTGTATTCATTCATTTTATTCTGTTTCTGTTCATGTTGGCATTTAACTTAATTTAGATTTTGAACCCAATAAACTACAAATAAGTAGTTGAAAATCGTGCTTAAAGTTGAAACCTTGAGGCCAACTTATCACTGCACCAACGATACAGCCATACAGTTGCACACAAATAGTTAAATGAACAAATAAAATCAAACATCAATTTAAATCCAACATACACTTTATTTACTGTAAAAATGCATAGCATGGGTATCATGCCAAGATCAGATGATTGCTGGACTGATTACTACTCTGGCTGGGCCTTCTCCCGCTTTGATGTGATGCTGATTGACCTTTATGAGCATCAGCCTCTCAGTTCCTCTGAAGGGTGGCTCTCTTAGGCCTCAAGATATCTTTGCCTATAGAGAATAGGCGAATAATTGCAGCACTGGATGGGATGGCGGTGTTTACTTAATGAATAGGTCGAATAAGACCTGCTCACCCAAGAAGGGACTTCACTCGTGACCTCCTTGAGCCGGTCTCCAGCCAGGTCTTCACCATGCTCTGTGCCTTCAACTTCAGTGACCTGTGGCTTCTGTGTCCCAGAACTGAGTGGTGCTGCTCTCCTTACTGCTTTCCAACTACCAACAACGTATTTTTTTTTTTTTTGGACTCAAAGTTAAAGGAACTTCATTTAGAAGAAGCTAATTGGACTGTTAATGTTTCCAAAGTTAGTGGAAATGCTAATCCGCTAAACAAAAGTTAGTTCCGCTAATTAGCAGTTAGTGGAACTGTCCCACCACTGCTGTTAGTGTACAGTAGTATTCCAGCCTAGAGAAAAATGTGATTAAAAAAAAAAAAAAGGATCATTGGCTTGGCATCCCTTGTTTTGAAGGTTCTCATTATCCATCCTATCGTTTTCCTCGAGGGGATAATGACACTGTTGTGACATTTGAACATGAGATTCTCCGATATTATCACCTTAAAGTCCTTCACTTTATTTTTTCACTCTATTTGGATTAGAATGTGTTTTGTACTCTGTTCTAGCTTTTATTTCTCCTAAGTTTTCAAGCTTTTATTTCTCTAAGTTTTTCAATAATGGAGTAACTGAAATTTGTCCTCACTGAATATCATATTGTTTTCTGTGGTCCATTGGAAGACTAGGTTTATATCTACTTGTAGATTTAATGTCTTTAATGGATGACACTCATTGAAATTCTAGCATCATCTGCAAATCCAGATACGTACAGTGGAACCTCGGTACACGAACAGCTCCCTACTCAAACAAAGCTCAGCACTCGACCAAACAAACCCGATCTGCCAGAACTTTGCTGTAAACTATTTCGTGTTTCTTTGCATTTTGTGGTGATTTTTTGTATTATTTGTATAAATAAGTCACCATGGGGCCTACGAAGATTAGTGATGACAGACAACCAAAAAGAAAATTGGTTGGGAAGAATTTGTTCGATACTCAAATGGATTGGCACTTGAACAGCCTTCTGAAACAAATTAAGTTCGAGTACCGGGGTTCCACTGTATGTTGCAATGGTTCACACATCTGTCTATGTCAGATATGAGGATGAGGGTGTGCTGTACTGTATGGAACAGCTATTCATTGTGCCAGCCTCTGTCTTAACACTACTATTACTCTTTGCATTCTATTGGTTAGAAAGCTAAAAATTCAACTGCCCACTTTTCCAGTTTTCCATTTACATGTATTTTTGCGCACTATGTATTACACAATTACAGTGGACCCACGAGTATCGGCCGTAATCCGTTCCAGGAGCTAGGCCTCAACTCGAACTGGCCGAAAGCCGAACCATTATTTCCCACAAGAAATAATGTAAATACAATTAATCCGTTCCAGACACCCAAAAATATTCACAAAAAATTAATTTTTTAAAGAATAACTATAGTTTTACATACACAAAACACATAATAACACATATTAAATTTATAAATTTACATTTAAAATAACATTTACTTGCTGGCATCTGGAAGATTGGGAGGAGTGAGGAGGGCTTAGTGTTTGAAAGGGAATCCCCTCCATAAGGACTTCAGGTATCAAAGCCCTATCTGGGGTTACTTCCCTTCTTGGTCTTGCCATTAGGACCAGCTTGAGAGTCACTGGACCCCTGTCTCACAAAATAACTGTCCACAGTCCTCTGTTTCTGGCACCTCTTAACATGTTCCTGAAGTGCAATATGGCTCTGTCACTGAACTTGTTGCAGAGATGGCTTATTTCAGCTTGCTCAGGGTGGTTTTTTTCAACAAATTTCTGTACCTGATTCCACATTGAACAAATTTCCTTAATCTCTGAAGAAGGCACCTCCAGTCCATCTTCCTCCTCCTGTGAATCAATTTCCTCAACTGTGGTTTGATGCTGTTCCAGATGAAGCTCTTGCAGCTCTTCAGTGGTTAGCTCTACCCTCTAGTCCTCCACCAACTCTTCCACATCCTCACCACTCGCCTCCAACCCCAGGGACTTGCCCAATGCCACAATACCTACCACAACAGGCACAGGGTCGTCAGGGTCAGCCTCAAACCCTTCAAAATCCCTCTGTTGGACACACCCCGGCCACAATTATCTCCAAGCAGAGTTCAAAGTCCTGGAAGTCACTCCCTCCCAAGCCTTACCTATAAGGCTTATGCAATGGAGGATACTGAAGTGATTCCTCCAGAACTCTCCCCCACACGTACGCCACTCTTATATTTTTCTACTATCTCCTTCAGTTCGATGGTGTTCCTCACTTTCTTTACCACAGGCGTGCCACTAGGAAGCTTCTTTGGACCCATGGTGACTTATTTCACAGTGACAATCAATAAACAAGCAATACACACAATAAAATTATTGTGAAATGTTTGAATGAGCACGCTGGGTAATGTTCACTCAATGGTAATCAAAGCTAGACTGGCTCACGATGCCTGCGCGGGAGGCGGACAGGTCTGGTACGCGGCGATACTGGGCAAAATTGGGCTGAAAAAAGTGACCGAAACACAAGTCAGCCAATACTCAGGGTAGCTGATACTCGGGGATCCACTGTATTGCACTTGTTGAAGGCGTCTGCAAAGTCTGTGTAAAACAACAATAACTATCTATATTTACTACAAGTACATGTACAAGGTATACAGGCCTAGCTAACATCAATGGCATATTACTAAATAAAAAGCCCCTTATTATGCAAAGCATTTCAGACAAATTAGGTCAGTTTTGTCCCAGGATGCGACCCACACCAGTCGACTAACACCCAGGTACCCATTTTAAACTGATGGGTGAACAGGGACAGGGACAGCAGGTGTCTTATGGAAACATGTCCCTGAGGAGATTCGAACTCCGGACCTCAGTGTGTGAGCTGAGTGCGCTAGCAATCGAGCTACGGAACAATAATACAGTGGACCCCTGGAGTTCGTTGGCGTCGGAGTTCATGATATTTTATCGCAAAAACATTGGTTCGGTGTTCGTGGACTCGCTCGGAGTTCGTGATTCGTTCCGGACGCGTGACCTGAGTGGGCCCGACACTCCATTGAGAGTCAGTGTGCCATTGTTTACCAGCGAGTGACTGCCACCCACGCATTCCCACGCATTCATACCATACATTTTTGTCATTATTCCAGTGTTTTTAGTGCTTGCAACTGCTAAATAAGCCACCAAGGGCCCCAAGAAAGCTCCTAGTGCCAGGCCTGTGGTAAAGAATGTCAGAAATATGGTAGAACTGAAAAAAGAGATCATTGCAAAATATGAAAGTGGAGTTCGTGTTGCTGAGCTGGCCAGACAGTATGGCAAAGCCTATTCAACCATCGCTTCCATTGTGGCCAAGGGAAAGGAAATCAAGGACGCTGTTGTTGCGAAAGGTGCAAGTATGGTCACAAAACAGAGATCGCAAGTACTGGAAGATGTGGACAATTTGTTGTTGGTGTGGATCAACGAGAAACAATTAGCAGGAGATAGAGTTACGCAGGCGATAATATCTGAAAAAGCAAGGCAGTTGCATGATAAACTCGTCAAGAAAATGCCTGCAACGAGTGCTGAAGTGAACGAATTTAAAGCCAGCAAAGGCTGGTTTGACAGATTAAAGAAGCGTAGTGGCATATATAGTGTGATAAGGCATGGTGAGGCAGCCAGTTCTGACAAAAGTGCAGCTGAAAAATATGTGCAGGAATTCAAGGGGTACATAGAGGCTGAACAATTCAAACCCCAACTAGTGTTTAATTGTGCGAAACAGGCCTGTTTTGGAAGAAAATGCCAAACAGGACTTTCATTACACAGGAGGAAAAGGCACTGCCAGGACACAAGCCTATGAAATACAGGCTAACTCTTATGTTGTGTAGTAATGCTAGCGTGGATTTTAAAGTGAAGCCTTTAGTGGTGTATCACTGAAAATCCCCGAGCGTTTAAGAAATGCAGTGTCGCCAAGGCTAATTTGTGTGATGTGGAAGTCTAGCAAAAAGGCATGGGTCACTAGGGACATTTTCCTTGATTGGTTCCATGAAGTGTTTGGCCCCAGTGTGAAGAAATATCTCGAGGAAAATATTTTGGGCCTCAAGTGCCTCCTGATAATGGACAATGCTCCTTGTCATCCTCAGACTTGGAAAAGCAAATTGTGGAGGAGTTTAAGTTCATCAAAGTGAAGTTTTGCCCCTAATACCACTCCTCTCTCCAGCCCATGGACCAGCAGGTTATTTCAAACTTTAAAAACTCTACACAAAGCAATGTTTCAAAAGTGCTTTGAAGTGACCACAGACATTAATATGACCCTAAAAGACTTTTGGAAAGATCATTTCAGTATCCTGCATTGTGTAAACCTTATAGGTAAGGCTTGGGAGGAGTGAGTACCAGGACTTTGAACTCTGCCTGGAGAAAATTGTGACCAGACTGTGTCCCAGAGAGGGATTTTGAAGGTTTTGGGGATGAGCTTCAGAACCCTGAGCCTGAGCCTGTTGTGGAAGAAATTGTGGCACTGGGCAAGTCCTTGGGGTTGGATGTTAGTACCGAGGATGTGGAACAGTTGGTGGAGGAGGACAATGAAGAGATAACCACTAAAGATCTGCAAGAGCTTCAACAGCAACAGCAACAACAGACCACAGTTCAGGAAAATGGTTCAGAGGAGGAGGAGGAACAGAGATGGAAGAAGTTGCCTTCTTCAAGGATTAGGGAGATCTGTGCCAAATTGACTGATGTGCAAAAATTTATGGATGAATATCACCCTAACAAAGCTGTTGCAGGCCATGCTGGCAACATGTACAATGACAATGTGGTGTCGCATTTCAGGGATGTTTTAAAGAAACGCCAGACACAGAGCTCCCTGGAGAGATTTTTGGTTAGAGAGGGGTCCAGTGACTCTCAACCTGGTCCTAGTGGCATTAAAAGAAAAAGGCCAGTAACCCCAGAAAAGAACTTGGTACCTGCAGTGTTAATGGAAGGGGATTCAATAAAGGTAAGTGACATGTTATTACTGTTAATTTCTTATTTCTCATTGTTTTCTGTGTAATTTAATGTATATTTGTTGTACAAAAAGAATTTATTTTAATACTTTTGGGTGTCTGGAACGGATTAATTTTATTTCCATTATTTCTTATGAGGAAAATAGATTCGGAGTTCGTTATATTCGGTGTTCGCATCACCCTCTGGAACGGATTAATCACGAACTCCGGGGTTCCACTGTACATCTGCATTCCATTTGTCCTCCTGTGCATCCACGCCCATGTCATAATGTAGTAGTAATTACAAGAGGCAGGAGCAATCTGTTCTAAACCCATGCTGCCTTTGGTTGTGCAACTGTTGCAAATCCAAGTGGTTGGCAATCTTGCTTTTTTGAACCCTTTTAAAGATTTTTATAATGTGGGATGTCAGTGTGCTATAATTAATTCTCTCCCACTCCTTTGCTGCCACTTTTGTGGAGTGGAGCTACAATGGAACCCCAGTTTTCATCTTTAATCCGTTCCAGAAGGTCGGCTAAACCCATAAGAAATAATGTGAATCCAATTAATCTGTTCCAGACACCCAAAAATATTAACAAAAAATAAATTTTATAGACAATAACTATAGTTTTACATACAGAAAACAATGAGAAATAAATATAAAGGACTAATTTTAATGATAAATGAACATTACATACCTTTATTGAAGAAGGCGAGGAGGGGAGAGGGAGTTGAGGTTATTGTTTGGAAGGAAAATCCCCTTCCATAAAGACTTCAGGTATCAAGTCCCTATCTGGGGATACTTACCTTCTTTGTCTTTTTACTTCTTGAATCTGTCAAACCAGCCTTTGCTGGCCTTAAATTTACTAACAGCAGCACTCGTTCCAGGCATTTACTTTACGAGATCCGCATGCAACTGCCTTGCCTTTTCGCAAATTATCCCCTCCACAACACTATCTCCCGCTAACTGTTTTTCGTTGATCCACACCAACAACAACTTCTCCACATCTTTAATTATTTGTAATCTCTGTTTCGTTAGTACAGTGGACCCTCGGTTAGCGGCCGTAATCCGTTCCAGGAGCTAGGCCTTTAACCGAAATAATATTCCCCATAAGAATTAATGTAAATACAATTAACCCGTTCCAGACAAAAATATTCACCAATTAAATCAGTATTACATACCTCTATTGAATACTAATGCTGGCTTCTGGAAGATAGGGAGAAGGAAATAGGGAGGAGTTAGTTTTTGGAAGGGGAATCCCCCTCCAAAAGGACTTCAGGTAACAAGTCCCTCTCTGGGGTTACTTCCCTTCTTTTTCTTTTAATGCCACTAGGACCAGCTTGAGTCACTAGAACCCTGTCACACTAAATAACTGTCCAGAGTGCTCTGTTTCTGGCGCCTCTAACATTTTCCTGAACTGGGACAAGGTTTTGTCACTAAACATGTTGCAGATATGGCTTGTTTCAGCTTGGTCAGGATGGTGTTTTTCAACAAATGTCTGGACATCATTCCACTTGGAACAAATTTCCTTAATCTTTGCAGAAGGCACCTCCTTCTCTTCCTTTTCCTCCTCCTCCTTTTCTGAAGCAATTGCCTGAACTTTGGTCTGATGAAGTTCCACTTCCAGTAGTTGCAGCTCTTCAGTGGTTAGCTCTACCCTGTGGTCCTCCACCAACTCTTCCACATCCTCAACACTCACCTCCAACCCCAGGCTGTTCCCCAATGTCACAATATCTTCCACAACAGGCACAGGGTCATCAGCCGCAAATCCTTCAAAATCCTTCTTGTCAACACAATCCGGCCACAGTGGTCTCCAAGTAGAGTTCAAAGTCCTGGTAGTCACTCCCTCCCAAGCCTTACCTATAAGGTCTATGCATTTGTAGACATTGAAGTGATTCTTCCAGAACTCTCTAAGGGTCAATTCAGTGTCCGAGGTCATTTCAAAGCACTTCTGAAACACTGCTTTGGTGTACAGTTTCTTGAAGTTAGAAATGACCTGCTGGTCCATGGGCTGGAGAAGAGGAGTGGTGTTAGGAGGCAAGAACTTCACTTTTATAAATTTGAAGTCCCTAGACATTTGGTCTTCCAAGTCTGGAGGATGTGCAGGAGCATTGTCCAGTACCAGGAGGCACTTGAGTCCCAAATTGTTATCCTGAAGGTATTTTTTCACACTTGGGCCAAACACATCATCAACCCAATCTTTGAAAATTGATCTTGTGACCCATGCATTTTGATTTGATTTCCACATCACACACAATCTTTTCTTGTGGACATTGTGTTTCTTGAACACTCTGGGAGTTTCCGAATGATACACGAATAAAGGCTTCACTTTGAAATCCCCACTTGCATTGCTACACAACATGAGAGTTAGCCTGTCTTTCATAGGCTTGTGTCCTGGCAGTGTCTTTTCCGCCTGCGTGATGTAGGTCCTGTTGGGCATTTTCTTCCAAAACAGGCCTGTTTCGTCACAGTTAAACACTTGTTGGGGTTTCAGATTTTCACTCTATGTAGTCCTAAATTCCTGCACAAACTTTTCAGCAGAATGTTTGTCTGAACTTGAAGCCTCACAATGCCTTACAACACTGTATATGCCACTACGCTTCTTAAATCTCTCAAACCAGCCTTTGCTGGCCCTAAATTCACTACCAGCAGCACTTGTTCCAGGAGTTTTCTTCACAAGATCTTCATGCAAATGCCTTGCCTTCTCACAAATAACAGACTTCACTACACTGTCTCCCACTATTTGTTTTTCTTTAATCCACAATAACAATAACTTTTCCATTTGTTCCATTATTGGTGACCTTTGTTTCGTAAGCACATTTACTCCTTTGGCAACATCAGCCTCCTTGATTTGTTCTTTCTTTGACAGGATGGTTGTAATTGTTGATTTGTTTTTCCCAAACATCCTGGCAAGTTCCAGCACCGACATACCACTCTCATATTTCTCAATCACTTCTCTCAAATTCCATGGTGTTTCTCACTCTCTTTGCCACAGGAACTTTACTAGGAACTTTCTTGGGACCCATGGTTACTTATTTTGCAGTTGCACTGACAAAAAACCACGAAAAACAAGCAAAATGTCTGGATGAATGAGCAGAAGCTTCCTTACGCACCGAGAGAGACAGCCAAACTGAAGCGCAAGCGGCCCCAGCCGGCGGGTTGACATGTCCCATACGGCCGCTAACCGAAATAATGGCCGCAAACCGGGAGCCGTAAAACCGGCCGCTAACCGAGGGTTCACTGTATATTTACCCCTTTCGCAACATCAGCTACCTTGATTTCTTTCTTCTCCAGGATGGAACTGATCATTGATGTCGACTTCCCATGCATCCTGGCGAGCTCGGCCACAAGTACGCCCTTTCATATTTTGCTACGAGTTCTTTCTTGAATTCTATCGTGTTTTTCATCTTTACCGAACTTTCTTTGGCTCCGTTGTGGGTTATTTCAATCACAATCAATAAACAAGCACAAAAAGCAATGGATGAACGCGAGGAGTATTGCTAACTCAATGAGAGACAAAGGCAGACTGAGTCTGGTACATGTGAGAAGCGGTGTCCTGGGCAGGTGGAAGCGTCTGATATGGACGATTTCCGAGCGGATATATGAAACCCGGGGAAAATTTCACCGAAAAAAGTGCTCGAAATCTGAATTGTATGATTTCCACACCGGACGAAAACCGGGGTCCACTGTGTATACATATTACAGTGGTGCCCCAAGTTTCGTACAGCTCCCAACTCGAACAATTATGTAAGTGTATTATTGTAAGTGCTTTTGTAAGTATATTTTTGGGGGTCTGAAACGGACTAATCTAATTTACATTATTCCTTATGGGAACAAATTCGTTTGCTAACGGCACTCGAACAGGCTTCTGGAATGAATTATGGCCGAAACTTGGGGTACCACTGTACATGCAGTGGACCCCCGGTGTTCGTGATTTTTTCGTTCCAGAATGCTGTTCAAGTGCCATTATCAAACGAATTTATTCTCATAAGGAATAATTTAAATTAGACTAGTCCTATTAGACCCAAAAATACACTTACAAAAGCACTTACAAAAATACACTTACATAATTGTTTGAGTTTGGAGCATCACAAACACCGGGGGTCCACTGTATATATATATACACAGTGGACCCCCAGTGATCAGCCGTTCCTGATATCGGCCAACTCGGTGATAGGCTGGTTTTTCGGCTTCTGGTGATCAGCTGTTATTTCGGTGATCGGCCGTATGGGATGCGTCCATCCGCCGGCTGGGGCCGCTTGCGTTTCAGTTTGCCTGTCTCTCTTGGTGCGAGAGGGAGCTTCTGCTCATTCATCCAAACATTTCGCTTGTTTTTCGTGGTTTTTTGTCAGTGCAACTGCGAAATAAGTATCCATGGCTCCCAAGAAAGTTTCTAGTAAAGTTCCTGTGGTAAAGAAAGTGAGAAACACCATGGAATTTAAGCGAGAACTGATTGAAAAATATGAGTGGTATGCGGGTGCTGGAACTTGCCAGGATGTATGGGAAAAACAAATCAACTATTACATCCATCCTGGCAAAGAAAGAACAAATCAAGGATGCTAATGTTGCCAAAGGAGTAACTTTTCTAACAAAACTAAGGTCACCAATAATGGAAAATATTGAAAAGTTATTGTTATTGTGGATTAAGGAAAAGGAAATAGTGGGAGACAGTGTTGTGGAGTCTATTATTTGTGAGAAGGCAAGGCAGTTGCATGAGGATCTTGTGAAGAAAACTCCTGGAACAAGTGCTGCTGATAGTGAATTTAGGGCCCGCAAAGGCTTGTTTGAGAGATTTAACCCTTTCAGGGTTTTTGACGTACAAGTATGTCTTACGCACCAGGGTGTTTGATGTACTAGTAGGCATAAATTCTAGCGCCCTCAAATCAAGCGGGAAAAGGCTGGTAGGCCTAGATATGAGAGAATAGGTCTGTGCGGTCAGTGTTCAAATTCAAATCCTTTATTTCATGTAATACAAGGTGGGGGGTACTTATAGTTATACATTAACCCTTTGGGGGTCGGTGCCGTACTAGTACGTTTTACGAGCAGGGGTTGGTGCCGTACTAGTACGCCCAAATTCTAGCGGCCTCAATTTAAGCAGAAAACGTCTGGTAGGCATACATATGAAAGAATGGGTCTGTGTGGTCAGTGTGCGAGTATAAAAAATCCTGCAGTACACACTGCATAAGAGTGAAAAAACTCTGACCGTTTTTCGATTAAAACAGCGACTTTGCAGTCGATTTTCGTATAGTTTTTATTGATGTATTCTCGTTTTCTTGGTCTCATTCGATAGAATGGAAGATATATTACAGAAATAGAGATGATTTTGATTGGTATGACAATGACAAGTACCTTGAAATTGAGCTCAAAGTAGTGAAAATGTTCGATTTTGACGATGTTCAGAGTAAACAAATCACACCATGCCTCAATCACATACACTGGCGAGTCTTATATTCATGCACAAGTGCTCTGATATTATTTATACCATTTTTACAATGATGCAGTTATATACATAACAGTAAATCTTCTATTTTTGTGAGAATAAAAATTCAAAATGAAAAGCAAAAGTAAAGGAACAGGGGCCTGGAGACGTGACTAATGAACAGAGAACATGTTATTTTAGTGCCAGGAATGTCTGCCTTGTTTACTCTGGACCCTATTTTGAAATTGGCATCGTTTGAAATTTGTGTGAAATTGGAAAATTTCCATTTTCTGACCACTATTTTGGGTAGATGAAATTGATAAATAGGCGGTTTCATGTACGCAATCGATAGACAAAATGGAGATCTAGCGAAAAAGCTATAATTTTAGGAGACTGACACATTGGAATTTGTTGAAAATAGGGCTCAAAGTGGGCAAAATCGCCGATGCGTAAGTGTCATGGCTGCCGCTAACTTCGCGAAAGCATAATTCCGTTAGTTTTCGATTAAATTTCATAATTTTGGTGGCGTTATGATCGGAAAAAGATTCTCTATCATTTCGTAAGAAAAAATTAATTTTTTTTTTCCCAAAAAAATTTCGACCCCAGGAACACTTTCCTGAGAAGGCCTGTCGACCCCCAAAGGGTTAAAGTTGATATTACAAGATGGCCAATAATATGCCTAGGTATGCCTAGGCTTTTCAGGCAGTCTTATGATAGGTCTTACTCAATAGCTATACAATGGATATACAGATTGTAAGGTTAGGTTTACAAAATTTAGGTACTGGAATTTAAACATTGAGAATTTAACAATTAGTATAAAAAGTTAGCAATTAGTTTATATATTAATGGTAAAGGTGATATATTGGCATAATATAGATTCTATATTGGAGTATCTTAGGCAAACTTATGACTAGCTTAAGTATTATGGAGCAATAGTTGTATTAGAATTTTGGTTAGAACTGTGCAAATTAAGGGGAATCACAGATATCAATAAGTGTATTTTGCTGTGGTTAGTAATGTGCAAATTAAGGAGAATCACAGATATCAATAAGTGTATTTTGCTGTGGATATGTGCAAGATAAAGTAGTTTTCGTATGGTTAACTACCGGTTGGGTGCGTAAGTGAGATAAGATGTTTTTTAACGGTGCTTTTGAAAATGGAGGTTGTGTCTGCAGTTCTAGAGTTTTCAGGCAGGGAGTTCCAGATTTTAGGCCCTTTTATGCGCATTGAATTTTTGTATAGATTTAGTCGGACACGGGGAATGTCAAAGAGATGTTTATGTCTGGTGCGCAGTATAAAAAAATCCTGCAGCACACAGTGCATAATGAGGGAAAAAAAAACTTTGACCATGTTTTTGGTTTAAAACAGCGACTTTGCAGTCTATTTTCGTATGGTATTTATAGTCGTATTCTCGTTTTCTTGGTCTCATTTGATAGAATCGAAGATATATTACAAAAATAGAGATAATTTTGATTGGTTTCACAATGACAAGTACCTTGAAATTGAGCTCAAATTAGCGAAAATGTTCGATTTTTGGCGATGTTCAAGAGTAAACAAATCACGCCACACGTCCAATACACATCAACTGGCGAGTCTAATATTCTTGCACAAGTGCGCTGATTTTATTTATATCGTTTTTGCAATGATGCAGTAGTATACATAACAGAAAATCTTCTATTTTTTGTGAGAATAAAAATTCAAAATGGAGAGCAAAAGTAATGTAAGAGGGGCCTGGAAATGTGACTAATGAACAGATAAAATTGTTATTTTAGTGCCAGGAATATCTGTCTTCTTTATTCTGGACCATATTTTGAAATTGGCATTTTTAGAAATTTGTGTGAAATTGGCCAAATTGCTAATTTCTGACCACTTTATTGGGTAGTTGAAATTGGTAAATTGGCGATTTATTGTACTCAATCGATAGAACAAATGGAATTCTAGCGAAATAAAGCTATAATTTTAATACTGAAACATTGGAATTGGCCGAAAATAGGGCTCAAAGTGGGCGAAATCACCAATGTGTAAATATCGTCGATACCGCTAACTTTGCGAGAGCATAATTCTATTAGTTTTTCACCAAATTTCATTATTTTGGTGTCATTATGATCAAAAAAGATTATCATTTCATAAGAAAAAATAATTTTTTTTCCCGAAAATTTTTCGACCCTGAGAACGAGTTAAGGATCAGGGGTCTTGACCCTGAAAGGGTTAAGAAGCGTAGTGGCATACACAGTGTTGTAAGGAATGGTGAGGCTGCAAGTTCTGACAAATGTACGGCTGAAACATTTGTTCAGGAATTCAATGGGTACATAGAGGCTGAAAATTTTGAACCCCAACAAGTGTTTGTGACGAAACAGGCCTGTTTTTGAAGAAAATGCCAAACAGGACCTACATCACACAGGAAGAAAAGGCACTGCCAGGACACAAGCCTATGACAGAAAGGCTAACTCTCTTGTTGTGTAATAATGCTAGTGGGAATTTCAAAGTGAAGCCTTTACTGGTGTATCACTCTGAAAATCCCAGTGTGTTCAAGAAAAACAATGTCGTAAAGAATAGATTGTGTGTGATGTGGAAAGCTAATAATAGGGCATAGGTCACAAGGCAAATTTTCAGAGTGGGTTAATGATGTGTGTGGCCGAAGTGTGAAAAAATACCTCCTGGAAAAGAAATTGCCACTCAAGTGCATCCTGGTACTGGACAATGCTCCTGCACATCCTCCAGCCTTGGAAGACCAAGTGTTTAGGAACTTCAGTTTTATAAAAGTGAAGTTCTTGCCTCCTAACACCACTCCTCTCCTCTCCTCCAGCCCATAGACCAGCAGGTCATTTCTAACTTCAAAAACTCTACACAAAAGCAGTGTTTCAAAATTGCTGTGACCTAGGACATTTAGTTGACCCTAAGAGAGTTCTAGAGGAATCACTTCACTATCCTCCATTGCATAGGCCTTATAGGTAAGGCTTGGGAGGGAGTGGCTTCCAGGACTTTGAACTCTGCTTGGAGACCACTGTGGCCAGGTTGTGTCCAAGAGAGGGATTTTGAAGGGTTTGAGGCTGACCCTGACCCTGCCGACCCTCTGCCTGGTATGGACTCTATTGTGGCATTGCGGAAGTCCCTGGGGTTGGAGGTGAGTGGCGAGGATGTGGAAGAGTTGGTGGACAACCACAGGGAAGAGCTAACCACTGAAGAGCTGGAAGAGCTTCATCTGCAACAGCATCAGACCACAGTTGAGGAACTTGCTTCAGAAAAGGAGGAGGAAGAGGGAGTGAAGGAGGTGCCTTCTTCTGTGATTAAGGACATGTGTTCAAAGTAGAATGAGTTGGAAAGTTTTGTTGAAAAATATCACCCTGACCAAGCTGAAACAAGCTATCTGCAACATGTTTAGTGACAAAACCTTGTCCCACTTCAGGGACATCATAGAGACGCCAGAAACAGAGCACTCTGGACAGATATGTTGTGCGACAGGGGTCCAGTGACTCTCAAGCTGGTTCTAGTGGCATTAAAAGACAAAGAAGGGAAGTAACCCCAGAGAGGGCTTTGCTACCTTAAGTCTTTATGGAGGGGAATTCCCCTTCCAAACAATAACTCCTCCCTATCTTCCAGAAGCCAGTATTAATTTTCAATAAAGGCATGTAAAACTTATTTAAATGTTAAAAAAATAATTTTTTTGTTTATATTTTTCTGGAACGGATTAAATGTATTTATATTAATTCTTATGAGAAATATTAATTCGGTCATCGGCCATTTCAGTGTTAGGCCGAGCTTCTGGAATGGATTACGGCCGATGACCGAGGGTCCACTGTATATACATACACACACACACAGTGGAACCTCAGCTTAGAAATGCCCCACCATGCGAGTTTTTCAGGATAACAGTCCATCGGTCGATTTTTTGCTTCTAGATACAAACAAAATTTCAGGATGCGAGCTTCCTCCTCAAGGGAGGTTCCTTGGTGAGGGGCTCTTGATCTGGGAAATTGGATCTGTGCTCCAGTTCCATAAATTAATAATAATAATAATACTAATAATAAAAATAATACGTATAATATAATAATATAATACAGTGGGACCTTTGAATTTCGTGATTAATCCGTTCCAGAGAGTCCGCCAATTTTCAAAACCATAAGAAATAATGTAAATCCAATTAATCCATTTCAGACACCCAGGAGTATTAACAAAAAAATATTTTTTTTAGAGATTAAATATAGGTTTACATGCAGAAAAGAATGACTAATAAATATAAAGCACTAATAACATGTATAAATGAACATTTAACATCACACTTACCTTTACTGAAGACTCTTGTTGGTGTATAACAGACGGGGAAGAGGGGAGAGGGAGGCGAGTTTATTGTTTGGAGGCAGGACAAAATGCTTCAATATGACACTAATATCACCTCTGCAGCTTATTTATCTACCACAATTCATCTAATATGACATAATAAACAATATTAATAAAATACAAACATGATATATATTTACTCAAGAATGAATAAAATGTCATTATGTATGTGAGGAGTGGTGCTAGTGTTATTGTTATTAGGTTTATTTGGGCCATATAAACCATACATATACTGCTGGTGGTGGAGGCAGCAGGCCACCACCACTATTCACACTGAAACAATGTACATAATTTATAAATAAGAAATATTTACACTTTATAAATAAGAAATACAGTAGACTGTCATTTAGCACGAGTTTATGTGGCACGATTTGGGTATTGCACGATTGAAGAATTGCGGCACATTTTTATCTAACACTTCGTAAAATTAACTTTACACGGTTCGCGGGAGGTGAAAAAATTTTGAGCACGCGGTCACCCGCAGTGGGTTACACAATTGAGTCAGTGGGGGAGACCTAATGCTATCCCCGCCACCCTCACCCACCCACACCACCCTCACAGCCTTCAGTTTGGTTCATACGCGTGCAGGACCACAATAATCGGGAAGCTCGCTGTGTTTCTTTACATACATTTTCTGATTTTCATTGCATTTTGATAAATCTGCCAAGCAATCATGGCACCCAGTAAACTTACAAGTGTTCTTGCAAGTGACAAGAAAAGGTTTAAGCGTTCAAGTCTAGGAATTACCAAGAAAATCGAGATATTAGATAAGCTTAAGAGTTACTTTGTACACATAAAAAGAGGTAAACATAAGTTTGTGTGACTGACTGACTGACTTGACTGAATACTTGACTGACTTACTAGTAGAATGACTTAAAGTTAGACAATCTAGTACAACCATCGACTTCAGTTCCAGAACCTCTACCATCCACCTCAGCCCAGTAGGGCCACAGCATAACTCTCCACTCTCTTTACAATCATCCACAAACACCAGCACCCACAATTTAAGGTAAGAAATACTATTATTTCTATTAAATTTGTAGTCTTAAGCAGTAAAAACAATATAATACATCACAACAATTACATATTCACTTTTATTTTTGTAAGATGTGGAGGCCTAAACAAAAGTTGTTTGGCTTTTTTGGGAATCTCAGGAACGTAACCCTATTTTTCCCTAAGTTATTCAGTTCGTCTAACACGATTTTACCTAACATGGCGTTTTCAGGAACGTAACTATCGTGTTAAATGACGGTCTACTATATTTACACTTACCTTGGAGGAGATGGTGGCAGAGGGCAGCATTCTTGTCAGTGCCCCTATATACCTCAAACAACAATGGAGAAGTTTCATGTCGTCTTTTTCTATTGCTTAATCGTTTAACTTACTTGCTACACTGTTAATGCTACAGTTTATCGCTGGCTGGCAGCTATAGCCTTTATCGACTCCACTTTGGTACTTTGCTACGATTTCTTTCTTTAATTCTATGGTGTTCCTCACTTTCTTTACCAAAGAGTTGGCACTAAAAGCTTTCTTTGAGCCCTATGGTGGCTTATTTAGCAGTTGCAAGCACTAAAACGAATGAAAAATTAAGAAATGTATCGTATGAACGTGTGAAGTGATCGTCACTCGCCGAGATACAATGCCAGACTGACTCTGAATGGTGTTTGTGTCCCCGCAGCGGCTGGGAGGCTGCTTGGACGCGCTTCATACGACCACCGATTTCTAAGCCAAATCACAAAATCAAGACAATATTTTGATGAAAAAAGTCGCCGATTTCCAAAATTCACAATATTCAAGGCGAACGAAATTCAAGGGTCCACTGTACTAATATAATAATAATATAATAATGCGTATTATAACATAATAATACGTAATACGTACTATAATAATACAGTGGACCCGAGTATCGGCCGACTCGTGTTTCGGTCGTTTTTTCAGCCCAATTTTGGCCCGACTATCGGCGGTTTCCCCGAGTATAGGCCCATGTACCAGACATGTTCGCCTGCCCGCGCTTGCGCACCTCCCTGCGCAGGCATCGTGAGCCAGTCTAGCTTTGTTTACCATTGAGTGAACATTACCCAGCGTGCTCATTCAAACATTTCACAATAATTTTATTGTGTTTATTGATTGTCACTGTGAAATAAGTCACCATGGGTCCAAAGAAGCTTCCTAGTGGCACCCCTGTGGTAAAGAAATTAAGGAAATTTGTTCAATGTGGAATAAAGTGCAAGCTGAAATAAGCCATCTCTGCAACCAGTTCAGTGATAGAGCCATATTGCACTTCAGGGACATGTTAAAGAAGCGCCAGAAACAGAGGACTGTGGACAGTTATTTTGTGAGACAGGGGTCCAGTGACTCTCAAGCTGGTCCTAGTGGCATTAAAAGACCAAGAAGGGAAGTAATCCCAAATAGGGCTTTGATACCTGATGTCCTAATGGAGGGGGATGTTCCTTCCAAACACTAAGCCCTCCATCATTCCTCCCCATTTTCCAGGTGCCAGCAAGTCTCTTCAATAAAGGTAAGTAAATGTTATTTTAAATGTAAATTTAAAAATTTAATAGGTGTTGTTATTATATGTTTTGTGTATGTAAAGCTATAGTTATTCTTTAAAAAATGAATTTTTTGTGAATATTTTTGGGTGTCTGGAACGGATTAATTGTATGTACATTATTTCTTATGGGAAATAATGGTTCAACTTTCGGCCAGTTCGAGTTAAGGTCTAGCTCCTGGAACGAATTACGGCTGATACTCGGGGGTCCACTGTAATTATAATAGTAATACATACTATAATAAGTGAGTTTCAGAATCCCACCACGAGATGGCAGAGTACCAAAACAATGCTCACCATCAGTGCACGTGTGCTTACGGAGGTTACCTCGCGGTGGAAGGAATTCTCGCGTTTTCCTTACATTTTGTGCAGTTATTTTGCCAAATTTCTTTTTTCTAACCATGGGTCCTAAGAAAAGCAAGTGCAAGGACAGTGCTGAGAAGAGAGGATGATTTCCATGGAATTAAAGCAGGAAAGGGAGGAAGAAACAAACCTCCTTGGACAGTTTTTTATTGAAACGTCCTGCAGATGAAAGTGCGAAAAGTGTGGAGAAAAAGCTAAAAATCAGTGAATAGTGAAGCGAGATAAAAATAAAAATTGTAGCAGTTAAGTTCAGTGATAAAGTGTAGCAATTAAGTTAAAGCAATAGAAAAAGGACGAAACAAAATGAACTCCTGACAGCATACGCCGCTCTGCCTATCTTTTCCACCGTCAACCTTCGCCAGCATCTCTTCTCCAAGGTAAATGGTGTACATACACCAGCTTATTTCTACATTATGTTTTCCTTATGAAAGTAGTGATCTAATGCAGTTAGATTCACAAACTCTGTTTTCTCTTATAACAACACCTCAGAAGGGGAAGCATGGGAAGACGTTTTCAGAGCGGGAGAAGGAATGCCCGCCACCACTCTCCTCCGCCGCCGTCACCACTAGCCACATATGTTATTTATATTGTTTATTAAGTCATATCAGAGTAGGTAGGATGGAGGACGACCGGCATGTTGTTTTGGGCCAGAAAACTATGTCTTTCTGCTCCCGAGCCAGCAAGTGGAGCACAAATTCCGTAGCCACTTGCCTCATGTTCAATTTTATGTCAAAATGCTTTGTCATGACCCATAAAAAATTGCCACAACACTTGCAATGTCCTGGATAATTTGACAATGATCTTTGTGAATAGCCTTCCTCATTTTTTTAATGTTAAAATCTGCTTTTGACATTGATGGATAACTAGAGCTCTCATCATCCTCAACTGACATTCGTCGTGCTTTGAATTGAGAAAACAAAATCCAGATACTGTCATATATACATATACATACATACAAACTGTTGGCAAATTCCACAAATGTATTACATACCTTCCCAAGCCTAGTAATATTTATAAACTAATTCCAATCAGTGAAATTAGTTTCTCTTGTCTGCCTCTATTGATATAAATATTTCTGAGATGTAAAGAAATAAAATTGTGCTTTGTGTAAGCCGTTCACACATTTCTCGATTTTTTAACACCCTAATCAAACTAAAATGCTCTTTAAAGCGTCTAGGCAAGAATTCATGGAAAAGTGCCACTCTTTATTGGCGTGCTCATAACATTAGATCTATATAATGGCATAGACCACTCAAACAAAGTTCAAAATCGTCTCTCTCGTTTAAGCCTCTCGTACAACTGAGCAGTCAATAATATGACAGTACTACTTGTGCTAGATTAGATTTTGCCACCGAAGTGGCTAGTTTATTGTGCACCCCATATCCATCCTGTGGACGGTAGCGGAAGAGCATATGAATACACAAAAGGCCTAGGAACTAGGTCCCAAAAGGGTTAACAATTGTACATATGGATTTATATCTACAGTTCACTTATCTGTTACAAGCAAATTTAGGGAATTTGCTTTGTATATCTGGTATCTTATTTTCATTAATAAGATATCTTGACATGTCACATAGGTTATTATACTGTCTATCTCTATATTCCTCAATAAGTGGACAATTAAGCACATAGTGTTCAAGACAGTGACCATATGCCTGATCACATAATTTGCATTTAGTTTGATCATCTGTGTGTCTCCCAAACTGCTAGAAGTACTTGTAGCCAAGCCTAAGCCTGGCCACTACAACATCAGTCAGTCTGTTCACATTGCAAGTTGCTCCATAAACATACTTATCTATGTTTATGTTATCATAGTGGGTTATAGATCTACTCAGGCTTCTAACTGCATTCCTATAACAATCATTTTCATTATTTACTTCTCTCCTAATATTATTCTTAATGCTAGACACAGACATACCAAAGTTATATTCTACATTCTCCTTCTGGGTACTCTTCTTGGCTAACATATCAACTAAAATTGATCAAGGATGGAATATTCTATGATAACGCATTCAAAGAAAACCAAACATTGTTGGGGGATACTGAGAGAGTTGCACCACCGCTTTTGTTGGCTGCTCGCACCTCAAAATGTACATGGTTCGGCATGCAGCTAATTTAGCGTGTGTATATATAGATATATATATATATATATATATATATATATATATATATATATCTTCCTCAACATGTCAATATACAAACGTGCAAAAAAGGACAACTGAGCACAGGTGCCTTGCATAAGGTCATCAATACCACACTATTTTATTAATAGAAAGCGCTAAACCAGTGTTGTTCATTTAGCTTTTAAAGCTAATTAATGAAGATTACATAAGGTGGTGAATGTGAGACAACAAAGTTGCCTATATTAATGAAATTCAGCAATGAACCTGAAGCAGATAATATAATCATCAATAGTCTCTGTTGAAGCCAGCCACACACTTCACTTATATATGTTAGACATTAAAGGAAGTGGTGGTAGAACCATGCCATCAGCTTTCACTACACACAGTAATACGTCCTCCAACAACATACAATAATTGGGAGTCAATATTGATCAAAAGACCATAGGCCTAACTTTGGGGAAAATAATCAATACTAAACAAATACGAGTGAACGAATGAGGATGGCCAAAAAAATACATAAATTCCAAACATGACACCTTCCAGAGGAAATACGCAGCAACTATCAACACATTCTACTTCATTACACAAACATGTACATGAATGACAATTACTAATTAAGTTCAGTGATGAGTTGTCATAGGAATCGTGCTAATGATAAGTAAACTGTCTATCCCAAGTATATTACAATGGATAAGACACTGGTTAGGGAGGCTGATATACAAGAAATACTTGTAATAAAAGCCAGCAGCAGCAGCAGCAGAAACATCAGCAGAAGCAGCAGCAGCCAACAGCAGCAACACATGAAACACCTCACATTATGAACAAGTCCTATCATCTTCCTTACATCATAACTCTCGAATTTGAGTGTGACAATGATTAAATCATTTACATGTATGATTGAAGATGAAGTATGTGCAATGTGAGTGTTGTTATTGTTGTGAGTAATGTTGAATGTTAGTGTTATGTGAGGCGGAGGTGAGGGTTGGCCGCCCTGGCATGCGTCATGCCACGCACCGCCGGACATACGATCAAAACTTTCAACCACACCTACACTAATTCTAGCTTGAATATTCACGCTAAATATGTATTTACAACTGTAGGGAATCCTCCGTGTCATACTTAGGTGACAAGACAGTTATCATGGGTGGTTTACTAGTATGGTGTACAACAAGTCTTCTCACCTCCTGTCGCCGCTTGGACCATCTTCCACACGGACTCTCCTCTAATATTTCACTTTCATCCTCACTGTCCTCGCCACTTTCTCTAGGCGACTTAGCTTCGGTCTCATTGCCATTCTTACTCCCCGTCATAATGAACGTGAGAGACTTAATAGGTTAGTGGGCACAAATAAAGCACACGTTACACTCAATACATGACGTACATCCTGTGCTGGTCGTCTACAAGTGAACACTGAAGCACCAACACTGGGCGTGCACCGCCACCCCTGCTGCCACAACCT
The DNA here is from genome assembly GCA_009830355.1 of Cherax destructor. NCBI lineage: Eukaryota > Metazoa > Arthropoda > Malacostraca > Decapoda > Parastacidae > Cherax > Cherax destructor. The sequence goes on along the minus strand of WNWK01028249.1, from coordinate 3,757 downwards.
CCACACAAAACTATCGTACACATCACATATAACTCTCATTATTTGATTTTATTGCAACATTTCTATTGTAGTAGTAATTGTATATTGCAAATATGTAGGCGTGTCTTACTGTAGACGTCCTCTTGTATATGTGTATCAGCATATGGAGGACTATTTATCTGATAAAAATTTAATTTTACTATTAAAACAATACTCCATATAATATACTAATTTTACACTGTTCATTTCCTTACCTGATTCCCAATGTCATTTTTCCAAACGTTTCCTGCAATTATAAATGTCTTATTTCATAATTTACAAGAACAGTTTATTCGGAAGATTAACCCGAAGGTTCACCAACCCAGGATAACCCAGAAAAGTAAATCACTTTGACTTGACTTTTTTGGGTTGTCTTGGATAATTTACACATCTTACTAGGTATGACAATTGTGTTTATGTATACCTGTACCTAAATAACCTTACTAATGAAGCAATGAGTGATTTATTTCCACTGATGTTCTTTGACCCGGCATGCCACCAACAACTCTAACTGCCAGGTGTCCTGACTACTGAGAGGGACACCAACTGCTAGACTACATGAAGCTACTAGGAGACTACATGAAGCTGTTAGGAGACCACATGAAGCTGCTAGACCACATGAAGCTGCTAGACCACATGAAGCTGCTAGACCACATGAAGCTGCTAGACCACATGAAGCTGCTAGATCACATGAAGCTGCTAGGAGACTACATGAAGCTGTTAGGAGACCACATGAAGCTGCTAGACCACATGAAGCTGCTAGGAGACTACATGAAGCTGCTAGACCACATGAAGCTGCTAGACCACATGAAGCTGCTAGACCACATGAAGCTGCTAGACCACATGAAACTGCTAGGAGACTACATGAAGCTGTAGATCCACATGAAGCTGTTAGGAGACCACATGAAGCTGCTAGACCACATGAAGCTGCTAGACCACATGAAGCTGCTAGGAGACTACATGAAGCTGTTAGGAGACCACATGAAGCTGCTAGACCACATGAAGCTGCTAGACCACATGAAGCTGCTAGACCACATGAAGCTGCTAGACCACATGAAGCTGCTAGGAGACTACATGAAGCTGCTAGGAGACTACATGAAGCTGCTAGGGGACCACTTGAAGCTGCTAGGAACCCACATGAAGCTGCTAGGAGACCACATGAAGCTGCTAGGAGACTACATGAAGCTGCTAGGAGACCACATGAAGCTGCTAGACCACATGAAGCTGCTAGACCACATGAAGCTGCTAGGAGACTACATGAAGCTGCTAGACCACATGAAGCTGCTAGACCACATGAAGCTGCTAGACCACATGAAGCTGCTACGAGACTACATGAAGCTGTTAGGAGACCACATGAAGCTGCTAGGAGACTACATGAAGCTGCTAGAATACATGAAGCTGCTAGGAGACTACATGAAGCTGCTAGGAATACATGAAGCTGCTAGGAGACCAATGAAGCTGCTAGAATACAAATTGAAGCTGCTAGGAGACCAATTGAAGCTGCTAGGAGCCCAATTGAAGCTGCTAGGAGACTACATGAAGCTGCTAGGAGACTACATGAAGCTGCTAGAGACTACATGAAGCTGCTAGGAGACTACATGAAGTTGCTAGACTACATGAAGCTGATAGGCATAAGTAAGTAAGTTTATTCAGGTATACACAAATACAGTTACATAGATTATCATACATAGCAGCATATGTGTAGAAAACCTAGGATAACCCAAAAAGTCAGACAGAGTGACTTATTTCCATTGGGGTCCATATAATACCTTAATATTAGACATTAGTTATTAAACTAAAAATAAAAGAAATAAGGTAAAAAGCGTTATTTACATGTACATGTATGTTATCTAAAAAATAAAAATCATTCTCCTCCCTTTCTGTCGCTACATTATAATAATAATAATAATAATAATAATAATAATAATAATAATAATAATAATAATAATAATAACAACAACAACAACAACAACAACAACAATAATAATAATAATAATAATAATAATAATAATAATAATAATAATAATAATAATAATAATAATAATAATAATAATAATACTTTATTGAGACATGGTACAATGATACATAGTTTTTAATGAGATGTACATGCCAAAAGCCCCTAATATGCTGTGCATTGCGGGCATTCTTAGGACTAGTACTTAATTCTAGACTACATGGTAAAAAGTTATGGTTGATAATTTATAAAATAAGTATAATTGCGTATAAGTTATAAAGTTTGAATATAAGTTGAACATATCAATTAATTGTAGCAATGCAACTAATTGAGTGAGATAACAATTTAAAACAATTAATTGCATTGCAGTTATAGTTTACGTGGTCATTATAATGTAAATGTTATGGAAATAGTTAGCTTAGTATGTATTATTCATAACAGGTTTTTACATTTAAGTGATTAATCAGGTTTTTACATTTAAGTGATTAATCAGGTTTTTACATTTAAGTGATTAATCAGGTTTTTACATTTAAGTGATTAATCAGGTTTTTACATTTAAGTGATTAATCAGGTTTTTTACATTTTAAGTGATTAATCAGGTTTTTAATTTAAGTAATTAATCAGGTTTTTACATTTAAGTGATTATTCTACTTTGTTGGAATGTTTGATATTGAGCATTTAGGTTTTGGGTGAGAAGGTGGTTTTTAGCATCGTTTTGAATTGGGGTACAGGCAGGGTTTCTTTGGCAATCAGGTAATGAATTCCAAATTTTCGTGCCTTTTATATGCATTGAGATTTTTACATAGTGTTAGATGGACACGGGGAACATCGAGGAGTGATCTGTGTCTAGTGTTATGGTCATGTGTCCTGTTAAAATTGGTAAGGAGAAGTTTGAGTGGTGGGTTAATATTTGCATAGAGTGTTCTATGTATGTAATAGGCACAGTAAAAAGTATGGATGTCTTGTATGGTGAGTAAGTTTAGGTTTTTGAATATTGGTGGAGTATGTTGTCTGGAGTGTGAATTTGTTATCATTCTAACTGCTGCCTTTGGTTGTTATTAGTGGTCTGAGATGAGTTATTGATGTAGAGCCCCATGCGCAGATTCCATAGGTGAGGTAGGGGTAAATGAGTGAGTGATATAGGGTAAGGAGAGCTGGTTGTGGAACATAGTACCGTATCTTGGATAGTATTCCCACGGTCTTTGAGACTTTCTTGGAAATTTGTTGTATATGTGTCTGAAATTTGAGGCCACTGTCAAGATGGATTCCTAAGAATTTTCCCTCTGTGAGTTTTGTGATAGGGGACCCGTTTATCATTATGTTAAGTGGTGCGTTTGTAGCTCTGTTCCCAAACTGGATAAGATAGGTTTTATCAATATTGAGAGTAAGTTTGTTGGTCATCATCCAGGTAGATATTTTCTGCAATTCAGTATTTGCAGTGTTGGCTAGTATGTCTGGGCTTGGGTGCGAGATAACGTATGTAGTGTCATCTGCAAAAAGTATGGGTTTGAGTAGTTGAGATGCATTTGGTAGGTCGTTAATGTAAATGAGAAAGAGTAGTGGGCCAAGAACACTTCCCTGTGGGACACCTACGGTAATAGTTTGCGCGGTGGAGCTAGCTCCATTTGTGTACACATATTGGTTTCTGTTCTAAGGTATGATTTTAGGTAGTTGAGGGAGTGACCTCTTATAGCATAGTGTGATAATTTTAGGTGTAACAGATCATGGTATACTGTATCAAAAGCTTTACGTAAATCAATGAAGTTTCCCACTTGGATTTCTTTT
>WNWK01028248.1:0-25566 GCA_009830355.1 Cherax destructor | reverse complement strand
CTTTTTTAGCTCTTTTCATTTGTTTTTTTACATTTTCCCATCCTTTAACCTCTCTTTTTTCTCTCCATATACTTTTCCCCTCCTTGCATCACTTCTAATTTGAAAAAACCTCTCATATGTTAACTTTTTCTCCATCATCTTTCCCACCTCATCATCATTCCCCCAATTACTCTTTTTCCTCCTCCCCCCTTTCCTGAAACCCAAAACTTCTGCTGAACATTTAACACTACTTTTTTAAACCTACCCCATACTCTTGACCCCTTTTCCCTTTTCACCCCTTAGCCCCCCCTATCCTCCAATAGTTGTTTATATCTTACCCTAACTGCCCCCTTTTTTAGTTTATAAACCTTCCCTTTTTTTACTTACTCTCTATTTTCCTTGTATCCCATTTTCCCTTTTTACTCCCACTGTAGCTGTAACTAAAAAGTGTTTGAAATGAAAATGAAAATGTTTATTTCCTTGCAAAGCTTAAATGTGTGGTTTACATGTTATGAAATATTAATTACAAAGAAGGACATGCTTAGGCATTTCAGGCGTTTTATTACAAATTTCTTACCTATATTGGTGCGTGCTTTTTTAGCATCTTAATTAACGTGGACCCCGGGGGTTCATGATTAATCTGTTCCAGAGGGCCCGGAAAAACCCCGAATATCACGAACCCCTTGAATCTATTTTCCCCAAAAGAAATAATCTAAATAAAATTACAGTGGACCCCCCGCCTAACGAAAAAAATTCATTCCATAAAGCCTGTTTTCCGGGGCCCAAACCCCAAACAAATTTACTTCCTTAAAAAAATAATGTAAAGTAGGTTAGTCTATTTCAGCCCCCAAAAAAGAAAATTTACAACACACAATATTATATTTTACATTTGCGATTTCCGGGGTGCTCGTTAGGGGGGCCCCTTTGTAGTCCTTTTCAGACACCCAAAAGTTTTAAAAAATAAATTATTTTTGTACATTAAATTACACAGAAAACAATAAGACATGAAGAATAAAAAAATAATAACATGTCACTTACCTTCATTGAAGAGTTGTTGATGTGTGGAAGTCGGGAGGAGGGGAGAGGATGGAAGAGTTGCTTTTGTTTGGAAGGGGAATCCCCTTCCATAAAGACTTCAGGTACCAAGTCCTTCCCGTGGGTTACTTCCCTTCTTTGTTTTTTAATGACACTATGACCACCTTAATCACTGGACCCCTGTTGCTCAAAAAAGTGTTCCAGGGAGTTCTGTTTCTGGCGAATGTTTGGAATTGTGCCGGCGGGTGGGGTGTGTGTTTGGGGACAGGACAAGATGGTCCTTCAATATTTCGCTAATATCTTCTATACGACTTATTTATCTATCACAATTCATCTAATATGGCATAATATACAATATTAATAACATAGAAACATGACATATACTCTAGAATGAATATAATATCATTTCAAATCTGTGGACTGGTGTTGTGGTGTTTGTTGTTGGGTGTATAAGGGCCACTGAAAGAAACGCCTGAAATAGTGATGGCCGCCAGACATGGCGGTGTTGTCAGTCGCCCTGTACCTCAAACAACAATGGAGGAGTTAAGTTTCGTGTCATCATTTTTCTATAGATTAATGGATTAACTTACTTGCTGCACTGTTAATTCTACACTTTATCACTGGCAGGCACTATTGCCTTTATGAACTCCTGCTGTTTTAGTATCAAAACATATTGTAGAATCACTGAATCACTTAAGAAGACATTCTCCTAGTGCCAGCCCTTTCGTAAAGGGCTGGTGCTAGAGCTTTCTTGGGGCCCATGGTGGCTTATATAGCAGTTGCAAGCACTAAAAACAATGGAATAATGACAAAATATATGGTATGAATGCGTGGGTGGCGGTCTATCGCTGGTAAACAATGGCACACTGACTCTGAATGGAGTGTCGGGCCGCTCGGGCCAAGTGTACGCGTCGGAACGAATCACAAACTCTGAGCGGATTCGTGAACACCGAACCAATATTTTGCGAAAAACATCACGAACTCCGAGCTAACAAACTCCGGGGTCCACTGTACATACATACAGTGGACCCCCGTAGTTCGTAAAATTCGGAGTTCGTGAAATTTTTTCGGAAAAATATTGGTTTGGTAATCGTGGATCGGCTCGGAGTTCATGATTCATCCCGGACGTGTACGCGTGGCCCGAGCAGCCCCAACACTCCATTGAGAGTCAGTGTGAGATTTTTTACCAGCAGTGAGCCACCCACGCATTCCACACATTCATACTATACATTTTGTCATTATTCCAGTGTTTTAGTGCTTGCAACTGCTAAATAAGCCACCATGGGCCCAAAGAGCTCTAGTGCCAGCCCTTTACCAAAGGGCTGGCACTAGGAAAATGTCTTCTTAAGTGAATCAGTGATTCTACGATGTTATGATACTAAAACAGCAGGAGTTGATAAAGCTATTGTGCCTGCCAGCGATAAAGTGTAGCATTAACCCTTTGACTGTTTCTGTCGTATATATATGTCTTATGAGCCAGTGTTTTGGACGTATATATACTCAAATTCAAATTCAAATTCTTTATTTCATGTAATACAAGGTGGGGGGTACTTATAGTTATACATTAAAGTTGATATTACAAGATGGCCAATAATATGCCTAGGTATGCCTAGGCTTTTCAGGCAGTCTTATGATAGGTCTTACTCAATAGCTATACAATGAATATACAGATTGTAAGGTTAGGTTAGGTTTACAAAATTTAGGTACTGGAATTTAAACATTGAGAATTTAACAATTAGTATAAGAAGTTAGCAATTAGTTTATATATTAATGATAAAGGTGATATATTGGCATAATATAGTTTCTAAACTTATGACTAGCTTAAGTATTATGAAGCAATAGTTGTATTAGAATTTTGGTTAGAACTGTGCAAATTAAGGGGAATCACAGATATCAATAAGTGTATTTTGCTGTGGTTAGTAATGTGCAAATTAAGGAGAATCACAGATATCAATAAGTGTATTTTGCTGTGGATATGTGCAAGATAAAGTAGTTTTCGTATGGTTAACTACCGGTTGGGTGCGTAAGTGAGATAAGATGTTTTTTAACGGTGCTTTTGAAAATGGAGGTTGTGTCTGCAGTTCTAGAGTTTTCAGGCAGGGAGTTCCAGATTTTAGGCCCTTTTATGCGCATTGAATTTTTGTATAGATTTAGTCGGACACGGGGAATGTCAAAGAGATGTTTATGTCTGGTATTATGTCTATGGGTCCTGTCACAATTGTCAAGAAAGTGTTTTAGCTCAGGGTTAAAGTTGGAATTAATGGTTCTATAAATGTAGATAGCAGAGTAGTAAGTATGGATGTTCTGGACAGTGAGTAGGTTTAGGTCTTTGAAGAGTGGGGGGGTGTGCTGCCTAGCGTTGGATTGTGTGATAATTCTTACTGCGGCATTTTGTTGGGTTATTATTGGCTTTAGGTGGGTAATTGCTGTTGATCCCCATGCACAAATGGCATATGTGAGGTAGGGATAGATGAGTGAGTAGTATAGTGTGAGTAGGGCTGATTGTGGTACATAATACCGTATCTTAGAGAGGATCCCCACAGTTTTGGACACTTTCTTTGTTATGTGTTGGATATGGGTGCTGAATTTCAGGCTGCTGTCAAGGTGAAGGCCCAGGAACTTGCCCTCGTTATGTCTAGCAATAGGTGTAGAGTTGATCTTAATGTTTAATTGTGGATCATCTGTTCTGTTGCCAAACATAATATAGAAGGTCTTATCAGTGTTGAGTGTAAGTTTATTGGCTGTCATCCATGTTGATATTTTTATTAATTCGTCGTTAACAATGGTATTAAGCGTGGCAAGGTTTGTGTGGGAGATGACATAAGTTGTGTCGTCAGCAAGAGTATTGGTTTCAGGTGTTGTGATACATTGGGAAGATCATTGATGTATAAGAGGAAGAGCAGGGGACCAAGGACACTTCCCTGCGGTACGCCGGTGTCTAGTGGTAGTGTTGTGGAGGATGTGTCTTTAATAGTGACATACTGGTACCTATTAGTGAGGTAGGATTTGAGGTATGCTAGTGCATGACCTCTTATTCCATAGTGGTCAAGTTTGTGGAGTAGGATGCCGTGGTTTACTGTGTCAAAAGCTTTCCTTAAGTCAATAAAAAGTCCTAGTGGATATTCCTTATTTTCAAGTGCTGTGTAAAGCAGGTCTATCATTTTTACTATTGCATCGTTAGTGCTTTTATTTTTCCTGAAGCCAAATTGGCAGGGGTTGAGTATGCTTTGTGTCGTTATAAACGAGTATAATCTCTTGTGCACAAGTTTCTCGAATATTTTGGATAGCAATGGTAGATTTGATATAGGCCTATAGTTATTTACGTCTGTAGGGTCACCACCTTCAAATCAAGCAGGAGAAAGCTGGTAGGCCCACATATGAGAGAATGGGTCTGTGTGGTCAGTGTGCACTGTATAAAAAAATCCTGCAGCACGCAGTGCATAATGAGAAAAAAAAACTCCGACCATGTTTTTGGATTAAAACGCCAACTTTGAGGTGTATTTTCGTATAGTATTTTTGGTTGTATTCTCTTTTTCATGGTCTCATTTGATAGAATGGAAAACCTATTACAGAAATAGAGATGATTTTGATTAGTTTCATGATGAAACTGACCTTGAAATTGAGCTCAAAGTAGTGGAAATGTTCGATTTTTGCCAATGTTCAGGAGTACACAAATCATGCCATGCGTCCAATACACGTCAGCTGGTGAGTGTAATATTCTTACACATGTGCACTGATATTATTTATACCATTTTTACAATAATGCAGTAGTCTGCATAACAGTAAATTTTCCATTTTTTGTGAATAAAAAAATCAAAATAGTAAGCAAGAGTAATATAAGAGGGGCCTAAAGACGTGACTAATGAACAGAGAAATCTTATTTTAGTGCCAGGAATGTCTGCATTGTTTATTCTGGACCCTATTTTGAAATTGACATCTTTTTTGCATGAAATTGGCCAAATTGCCAGTTTCTGACCACTTTATTGGGTAGTTGAAATCGGTAAATTGGTGGTTTCTTGTACTCAATCATTAGAACAAATGGAGTTCTAAAGAAATAGCTATGAGTTTGGTCGACTGTAACAATGGAATTGGCCGAAAATAGGGCTCAAAGTCTGCGAAATTGCTGATGCGTATATATCGCCGACATCGTTAACTTCGCGAGAGCGTAATTCCGTAAGTTTTCCATCAAATTTTGTACTTTTGGTGTCATTACCATTGGGAAAATATTCTCTATCATTTCATAAGGAAAAATAATTTTTTTTTTCCAAAATTTTGCGACAGAATGACAGTTTCAGAATGGGGCCTTCGACAGTCAAAGGGTTAACAGTGTAGCAAGTAAGTTAAGCCATTAATCTATAGAAAAATGACGACACGAAACTTAACTCCTCCAATGTTGTTGGAGTTATATAGGGCAACTGACAACTCCGCCGTGTCTGACAGCCATCACTATTTCAGGCGTATCTTTCAGTGGCCCTTATACACCCAACTACAAACAACATGAACACCAGTCCTCACATTTGTAATGACATTTTATTCATTCAAGAGTATACAGTAGACCCCTGGTTTTCGTGATTTTTTCGTTCCAGAATGCTGTTCAAGTGCCGTTACCAAACAAATTTGTTCCCATAAGGAATAATGTAAATTACATTAGTCCTTTTAGACCCCTAAAAATATAATTACAAAAGCACTTACAAAAATACACTTACATAATTGTTCGAGTTTGGAGCATCACGAAAACTGGGGGTCCACTGTATGTCATGTTTCTATGTTATTAATATTGTTTATTATGTCATATTAGATGAATTGTGATAGATAAATAAGCCATAGAGTTTACATTAGTGTCATTTTGAAGGGCTATCTTGTCCTGTCCAGAAACACACACCCCTGTCGCCAGCACAATTCCAAACATTCGCCAGAAACAGAACTCTCTGGAACACTTTTTTGAGCAACAGGGGTCCAGTGACTCTCAAGCTGGTCCTAGTGGCATTAAAAAACAAAGAAGGGAAGTAACCCAGGAAAAGAACTTGGTACCTGAAGTGTTAATGGAAGGGGATTCCCATTCAAACACTAGCAACTACTCCTTCCTCTCCCCTTCTTCCATCTTCCACACATCAACAACTCTTCGATAAAGGTAAGTGTCAAGTTATTACTGTTTTATGTACTTTATATCTCATGCTTTTCTGTGTAATTTAATGTGGAAACAATATTTATTTTAATACAGTGGACCCTCGCTATTCGAACATTCTTCATTCCAGAATGCTGTTCAAGTGCTTTTACCAAACAATTTATTCCCATATAGAATGATGTAAATAAGATTAGTCCATTTCAGACCCCCAAAAATACACTTATAAAAGCACTTACAATAATAAACTTATATAAAAGGGCGAGTTTGGAGTGTTCGAATAGCGATGGTCCACTGTACTTTTGGGTGTCTGAAACGGATTAATTGAATTTCCATTATTTCTTATGGGGAAATTACATTTGGAGTTCGTAATATTCGTTGTTTGGAGCCCCCTCTGGAACAGGATTAATTATGAACTCTGGGGGTCCACTGTAATTAGATACCTACATAATTAGATACATAATTAGATTTATAATAGTGAAGTAGTACAAAACATATAACAATATTACAAATGGTAAATTTAGTATTGGGAATGATTTTGTCTTTGCATGATACACTGTTGCTATTAAAGCTCTTATATTGGGAGAGTATCTTAGGCAAACTTAGGACTAACTTAAGATTTAATTGGCAATAGCTATACAGTACAGTGGTACCTCAAGTTACGAGCTTAATTCGTTCCAGACGGCTATTCAAGTGCCGATAATGAGCGTATTTGATAGGAGTGAATGGAGACAAATGGTTTTTAATACTTGACGTGCTGTTGGAGTGTGAGCAAAGTAACATTTATGAAGGGATTCAGGGAAACCGGCAGGCCGGACTTGAGTCCTGGAAATGGGAAGTACAGTGCCGGCACTCTGAAGGAGGGGTGTTAATGTTGCAGTTTTATAACTGTAGTGTAAAGCACCCCTGTGGCAAGACAGTGAAGGAGTGAATGATGATGAAAGTTTTTCTTTTTCGGACCACCCTGCCTTGGTGGGAATCGGCCGATGTGTTAATAAAATAAAATAGATTAATCCATTTCAGACCCCAAAAAAAAACACTTACAAAAGCACTTACAAAAATACATAATTGTTCAAGTTGGGAGCTGCTCGTAAGTAGAGGTACCACTGTACGTATTAGGATTTTATGTTTACAGTCATTTGGGTGGGTGTAAGTGTAAATTAGGGAGAATTACAGATAACGAGAGTAAGACTACAGTGGACCCCCGGTTAACGTTCTTAATCCGTTCCAGGAGCTAGAGCTTTAACCGAAAAAAACGTTATCTGAAACCATATTTCCCATAAGAAATAATGTAAATACAATTAATCCGTTACAGACATCCAAAAAATATTCACAAAAAAATTAATTTTTTAAAGAATAACTATAGTTTTACATACAGAAAACACACACAAATACTACATACAATTAAAAATTTATAAATAAATTATAAAATAAACATTTAAAATAACATTTACTTAATTTATTGAAGACACTTGCTGGCATCTTTAAGACTGGGAGGAGGAGTGAGGGAGTGCTTAGTTTTTGGAAGGGGAATCTCCCTCCAAAAGGACTTCAGGTAACAAGTCCCTCTCTGGGGTTACTTCCCTTCTTGGTCTTTTAATGCCACTAGGACCAGCTTGAGAGTCACTAGAACTCTTCTTAGAAAAAAAACTGTCCAGAGTCCTCTGTTTCTGGCGACTCTTCAACATTTTTCTGAAGTGGGGCAAGATTCTGTCACTGAACATGTTGCAGATGTGGTTTGCTTCAGCTTGCTCAGGGTGGTGTTTTTCAACAAATGTCTGCACATCAGCCCATTTGGAAAAAATTTCCTTAATCTCTGAAGAAGTTACTACCTCAACCTGTCCAGCCTCCTCCTTTGAATCAATTTCCTTAAATGTCGTCTGCTGCTGTTGCTGATGAAGCTCTCTCAGCTCTTCAGTGGTTAGGTCTACCCTGTGCTCCTCCACCAACTCTTCCACATCCTCACCACTCACCTCCAACCCCAGGCTGTTCCCCAATGCCACTATAGAGTCCACAACAGGCACAGGGTCGTCAGGGCCAGCCTCAAATCCTTCAAAATCCCTCTTTTCAACACAATCTGGCCACAGTGGTCTCCAAGCAGAGTTCAAAGTCCTGGAAGTCACTCCCTCCCAAGCATTACCTATAAGGCCTATGCAATGCACGATATTGAAGTGATCTTTCCAGAACTCTCTTAGGGTTAATGCAGAGGCTGAAGTTACATCAAAGCACCTTTGAAACAATGCTTTGGTGTACAGTTTCTTGAAGTTGGAAATGACCTGCTGGTCCATGGGCTGGATAAGAGGAGTGGTGTTAGGAGGCAAGAACTTCACTGTGATGAAACTAAACTTATCAGACAAAAAGTCATCCAAGTTGTGAGGATGAGCAGGAACATTGTCCAGTAGCAGGAGGCACTTGAGTGGCAATTTCTTTTCCAAGAGGTATTTCTTCACACTAGGGCCAAACACTGCAGTCAACCATTCCACAAAAAAGTCCTTAGTGACCCATGCATTACTGTTAGCCTTCCAATGCACACACAAATTATTCCTGTTAACATTGTGTTTCTTGAAGGCTCTGGGATTTTCTGAGTGATACACCAGTAAAGGCTTCACTTTAAAATCACCACTTGCATTGGCACACATCATAAGAGTTAGCCTGTCTTTCATAGGCTTGTGTCCTGGCTGTGCCTTTTCCTCCTTAGTAATGAAGGTCCTCTTTGGCATTTTCTTCCAAAAGAGGCCTGTTTCATCACAATTAAACACTTGTTGGGGAGGAATTGTTCAGTGGCTATGAACCCCTGGAATTCCTGCACAAATTTTTCAGCTGCTCGTTTGTCTGAGCTGGCTGCCTCACCATGCCTCACAACACAGTGTATGCCACTACGTTTCTTAAACCTCTCAAACCAGCCTCTGCTGGCTTTAAAATCACTCGCCTCACCACTGGTTCCAGGCATTGTCTTGACAAGATCTGCGTGCAACTGCCTTGCCTTTTCACAAATTATCGCCGTGGAAATACTATCACCCGCTATCTGTTTTCATTGATCCATAACAGTAATAACTTCTCAACTTCATCCACTGTTTTCGATCTTTGTTTCGTAAATAAATCAACCCCTTTTGCAACGTTAGCTTCCTTGATTTCTTTTCTCTTTGCCAGGATAGTGGTGATAGTAGATTGTCTTTTTCCATACATCCTGGCAAGCTCACCCACACGTACGCCACTCTCATATTTTTCAACAATCTCCTTCTTCAGTTCGATGGTGTTCCTCACTCTCTTTACCACTGGGGTGCCACTAGGAAGCTTCTTTGGACCCATGGTGACTTATTTCACAGTGACAGTCCCTAAATCACCAAAAAAGACACCAAATGTATTGTGAATGCTTGAAAGAGTGCGCTGGGTAATGTTCACTCAAGTGTAAACAACGCTGGACTGGCGTCCTGGGAGGAGGTGCGCAAGCGCAGAGCGGGCAGACAGGTCCGGTACGTAACGCTAGCTGAGTAAAAAACGCTAGCCGAAAAAAATATTGACCGTAAAAAGCAACCTTTAGCCGAAAAAAACGTTATCTGGAATGAACGTTAGCCGGGGGTCCACTGTATATTGTTTTGGATGTGTTCATGATACACAAAAGAGAATTAGGTGGTTTTCATTTGGTTAGTTAATGATGTGGTGTGTTAGGGAGATAAAATGTTTTTTAAAAGTAGTTTTGAAAATGGTGATCGAGTCTGCAGTTCTAGTTTTCAGGCAGGGAGTTCCAAATTTTAGGCCCCTTTGTGTACATTGAATTTTTGTAGAGGTTTAGCCGAACATAAGGAATGTCATAGAGATTTTTGTGTCTGGTATTGTGTCTTTGGGTCCTGTTGCAACTACAGTGGACCCCCGAGTATCGTAAGGCTCATATATCGTAAAAATCGTGTTTCGTAAGCTTTTTTCGATTTCGTGTATTGTAAACGGACTTGTGTTTCGTAACGTATTAGACCTGTCCGCCTGCTCCGTGCCTGCGCAGGATGCCCACCAGTGAAGCGTTGTTTACCATTGAGAGAACATTACCCAGCGCGCTCTTTCAAACATTCACAATACATTTGGTGTCTTTTTTGGTGGTTTAGTGATTGTCACTGTGAAATAAGTCACCATCGGTCCAAAGAAGCTTCCTAGTGGCACCCCTGTGGTAAAGAAAGTGAGGAACACCATCGAACTGAAGAAGGAGATAGTAGAAAAATATGAGAGTGGCGTACATCTGAGTGATCTTGCAAGGATGTACAAGAAAACCCCATCTACTATCAGCTCTATCCTGGCAAAGATAAATGAGATCAAGGAAGCTAATGTTGCAAAAGGGGTTGATATGTTAGCGAAAAATAGATCGAAAACAGTGGATGAGGTTGAGAAGTTGTTGTTGGTGTGGATCAATGAAAAACAGATAGTTGGTGATAGTATTTCCATGGCGATAATTTGTGAAAAGGCAAGGAAGTTGCACGCAGATCTTGTCAAGACAATGCCTGCAACCAATGGTGAGGCGAGTGATTTTAAAGCCAGCAAAGGCTGGTTTGACAGGTTTAAGAAACGTAGTGGCATACAGTGTTGTGAGGCATGGTGAGGCAGCCAGCTCAGACAAACGTGCAGCTGAAAAATTTGTGCATGAATTCCAGGGGTTCATAGACACTGAAAAATTTGAACCCCAACAAGTGTTTAATTGTGATGAAACAGGCCTGTTTTGGAAGAAAATGCCCAACAGGACCTTCATTACTCAGGAGGAAAAGGCACAGCCAGGACACAAGCCTATGAAAGACAGGCTAACTCTTATGCTTTGTGCCAATGCCAGTGGTGATTTTAAAGTGAAGCCTTTACTGGTGTATCACTCAGAAAATCCCAGACCCTTCAAGAAACACAGTGTTGACAAGAATAAATTGTGTGTGCATTGGAAGGCTAACACCAAGGCATGGGTCACTACGGAGATTTTCAAGGAATGGTTGACTGGAGTGTTTGGCCCTAGTGTGAAGAAATACCTCCTGGAAAAGAAATTGGGACTCAAGTGCCTCCTGGTACTGGACAATGCTCCTGCTCATCCTCACAACTTGGAAGAGTTGTTGCCTGACAACTTAAATTTCATCATAGTGAAGTTCTTGCCTCCTAACACCACTCTTCTCATCCAGCCCATGGATCAGCAGGTCATTGCAAACTTCAAGAAACTGTACACCAAAGCAGTGTTTCAGAGGTGCTTTAATATGACCAATGACTCTGAATTGACCCTAAAAGAGTTCTGGAAAGATCACTTCAATATCGTGCATTGCCTAGGCCTTATAGGTAAGGCTTGGGAGGGAGTGACTTCCAGGACTTTGAACTGTGCTTGGAGACCACTGTGGCCGGATTGTGTTGAAAAGAGGGATTTTGAAGGATCTGAGGCTGACCCTGACGACCCTGTGCCTGTTGTGGAAGATATTGTGGCATTGGGGAACAGCCTGGGGTTGGAGGTGAGTGGTGAGGATGTGGAAGAGTTGGTGGAGGAGCACAGGGTAGAGCTAACAACTGAAGAGCTGCAAGAGCTTCATCTGGAACAGCAACAGACCACAGCTGAGGTTATTGCTTTGCAGGAGGAGGGAGAGAGTGAGAAGAGGGTGCCTTCTTCAGAGATTAAGGAAATTTTTTCAATATGGAATAAGGTGCAGACATTTGTTGAAAGACACCACCCTGAGCAAGCTGAAATGAGCCTTCTGTGCAACCACTTCAGTGACAGAGCCATGTTGCACTTCAGGAAAGTATTAAAGAGTCGCCAGAAACAGAGGACTCTGGACAGTTATTTTTCTAAGAGTTGTTCTAGTGACTCTCAAGCTGGTCCTAGTGGCATTAAAAGACCAAGAAGGGAAGTAACCCCAGAGAGGGACTTGTTACCTGAAGTCCTTTTGGAGGAGATTCCACTTCCAAACAATAACTCCCTGCCCCTGTCATCCTCCCTATCTTCCAGATGCCTGCAACTCTTCAATAAAGGTAAGTAAATATGTGTGTGTGTATATATATATATATATATATATATATATATATATATATATATATATATATATATATATATATATATATATATTATATATATATATATATATATATATATATATATATATTTTATATATATATATATATATATATATATATATATATATATATATATATATATATATATATATATATATATATATATATATATATATATATATATATAATAGTGTGTGTGTGTGGTGTGAATATAATGCAGAGAATTCGGAGTTTGGAAATTAGGAGGAGGTGCGGGATTACCAAAACGATTGTCCAGAGAGATGAGGAGGGGTTGTTGAGATGGTTTGGACATGTAGAGAGAATGGAACGAGACAGAGTGACTTCGAGAGGGTATAAATCTGTAGTGGAGGGAAGGCGGGGTAGGGGTCGGCCTAGGAAAGGTTGGAGGGAGGGGGTAAAGGAAGTTTTGTGTGCGAGGGGCTTGGACTTCCAGCAAGCATGTGTGAGCGTATTTGATAGGAGTGAATGGAGGCATATGGTTTTTAATACTTGACGTGCTGTTGGAGTGTGAGCAAAGTAACATTTATGAAGGGATTCAGGGAAACCGGTAGGCCGGACTTGAGTTCTGGAGATGGGAAGTACAGTGCTGGCACTCTGAAGGAGGGGTGTTAATGTTGCAGTTTTATAACTGTAGTGTAAAGCACCCTTCTGGCAAGACAGTGATGGAGTGAATGATGATGAAAGTTTTTCTTTTTCGGGCCACCCTGCCTTGGTGGGAATCGGCCGATGTGTTAATAATAAAAAAAAAATATAATATATATATATATATAATATATATATATATATATCATTAAATTCTTCCCAAATTTTATTAATTATAAATGAATCCAATTTATATAAACCAAAAGAAATATGTTTTTATTATTAAGGGTAACATTGATTTTAAATTTAAAATTTACAGAAAACCTACAAATAATTGTTCCTATGTACACTATTACTCTTCACATCAAGATAGAGTTAAAGTGTCGGTTTTTTCTTCAATGTTTTTGAGAGCTTTACGTATTTGTAGTCCAGAGTTCATAGATGAAGAAATCTCTAAAATTTATGAAATAGCTAATGATTTAAAATACCCAAGAAACATAATTGATAAATCTTTTAAAATAGCTAGGAATACTTTTTACAATCCAAAAAGGGACAACCAACCTTATTCAACCAAAAATATGTTGGTTCTCCCTTACCATGAAAACTTGGTTGATATGCCTTCCTTTCTTAAGAATTTTAATATCAAAGTTGTATTTAAAAATCTTGATACAGTAAAAAGACTTTTGATAAAAATTCCCCAAAATGCTGACGGATGTGTCTATAAGATTCCCTGTAAAATATGCGATAAAGTTTATTATGGTCAAACTGGTAAAAGTCTTGAACTAAGATTAAAACAACATAAATATAGCATTAGAACTGGACAAGATTCTAATGCTCTATTTATTCATGTGAGAGATTTTAACCATCCAATTGATTTTCAAAATGCTGAGAAGGTTGTATCAAGCAAGTCCATGGTTGAGAGAAATATAATAGAATCATGTTTCATTAAAAGCAGTTTTGAAAATAATATGAATATTTCTTTTGGTTTATATAAATTGGATTCATTTATAATTAATAAAATTTGGGAAGAATTTAATGATAAATTGGACTAATCTTAATTCTTGGGAAGAGTTTCAGGTCCTTTCTTATTTTCCTCTTCACAGAGTCGTGCGATGTTACGCTACTGTGAGGTGTAGTCTTTGTTAGTGTGATGTGACTGTGAGGTGTAGTCTCGCCCTTATATAAGCCCTTCTTGTCATGTTTCCTGTTATAGTTCCTTGATAATGTGAGTAGTCACGAAAGCGCTTGGAATTCTTCTATTTTTTCATAGTGGTTTTCTTGCATATATATATATATATACATACATACATACATACATACATACATACATACATACATACATACATACATACATACATACATACATACATACATACATACATACATTGTTTTTTATTATTTAGTATGAATATTTTTTTGTGGAACGGATTAATTGTATTTACATTATTTCTTATGGGAAATAAGGGTTCGAATTTCGTAATTTTCGTGTTAAGTAATAGCTCCTGGAATGGATTAATTACGATAGTTGGGGGTCCCCCATAACGAACTCCGAATCTATTTTCCCTATAAGAAATAATGGAAAAAAAATTAACGCCAGACATCCAAAAGTATTAAAAAAAAATTTTTTTTGACAAAATATACATTAAATTACAAAAACAATGAGAGTATAAAAAAAACAATAATAACATGCCCTTACCTTATTGAAGATTTGGGGAGGGGTGGAAGAGGGGAGGAGGGAGAGGATGGAAGAGTCCCAGGTCCAAGCCCTTTCCCCTTAAACTTCCCCCTTTGTTTTTTAATGCCACTAGGACCAGCTTAATCACGGACCCCGTTCCAAAAAAGGCCCAGAGAGTTCTGTTTCTGGCTAATTTTTTTGGGAAATTTCCGCGTGGGGGTGTGGTTTGGGGACAGGCAAGATAGTCCTTCAATATTTTGTAAATCCATACGGCTTATTTATCTATCACAATTCATCTTATATATAATAAAAATATTAATAACATAAAAACATGACATTACTCTAGAATGAATAAAATATCATTAAGAGGATTTTGGGTGTTTGTTGTTGGGGTAAAAGGGGCCACGGGAAAGATACCCCTGTGATGGGCCAGACACACGGAGGTTCCCCAACCCATAACCCCAACAACACTAAAAAAAAGTTAATTTTTTCCGCATTTTTCATCGCAATTTAATTTATTGCTCACAAATGCTAACTTTATTCGGGCTACTATAGCCTTTATCAACTCCTGCTGTTTAGTATCATAACATATCTGAATTGAATACAAAATATTTTCCCCCTCACTGGGAGTTTTCGGGGGCCCAGGGGGTTTTATTCCCCATCCTGGGGGTGCAAAAGATTAAGAGATATAATTTCCGGGGACTGACCAAATTTTTTGATAGCTGAACAAGTTACAGGGTAATGAATAGATCGGGTCAAAATTTATCCTGTTTCAAAGGTAAGAGCTCCAGGTAGAGCTGGTACCTCATGACAAGTTAAAAATGAGCCCCAGGTAGAGTTTAAAATATAAATTACAACAGAAGAGCCCCAGGTAGAGCGGTTAAAACGCAAGTTACAGTTAATGAGCTCCAGATAGAGCTTGTCACAACTGACAGTTAAAAGGTTAATGAATCAAATCAATCAACAAGTTCAATCATGGAAAAATTAAGAGTAATGAGGAACAAACATTTAGGGAATGACCATTGCCCAAAAAAGATGTTGAAAGGGGCCTGTCCTCTTCGGCGGGACAGCCATTGAAACAGCAGCAGGTTGCACCGGGATTGCTGCTTGCATGGACACCACGACCTCCCAAGAGGTCCAAGAGGTCGGGGACTCCCCTTAGCACCCCAAAGGGGAGAGCTGCCCCGGGGACTGCAACGCCCCGGTGGACGCCTTTATTGCAGATCCCGGCCCTGTCTGCTGGGAGGGGGTGTTGGTTTTTTACCTGAGCCCCCCGGGGGCCCAGACATCCACCTGTGCACGGATGTTGGTTTTATGAACTGTGGGACACTTCCGTGGCCCCCTGACAGGCCTGCGGGTCAATCCACGCACTGCCCCATGGGGGTTTCCCCTGAGCCCGGCACACCCTTTCCACCTGACATCTTGGGGGGGAGAGTTTCAACACAAAAACAAAATAATGACAAAAGTAGGGGGAAAGCGGGGTGGCACTCACTGGGGGGTAAACAATGGAACGATTCAAGGAGGCGGGGCCCCCTTCTGCCCACGCGACGGGCCGGGACAACCGAACCTGGGGATCCACAAACCAACCCAAAATTTTTGGGAAAAAAAAAACCCGATTTTCAAATGACGCTAACGAACCCTGGGGGCCATGTATTTTGGGCCATGATGCCTCCCACTATCGACTGTAGCTCTTTATTAGGGAGTTTGGGGTTACTGGGAAAGTCTAATAAATAAATGATTAGTTTGTTAGAATCACCAAAAAAGGCCGGGGAAAAACTCACTTCCCTGGTGAGGGTCGGGTTCACCCCCCCGGGGGGTTGAAACCTTGGGCATTTCCCCCACCGTTGCCTCTGGGGGTCCTTTTGGGGAGTGAAGAGGCTCTTGGTCTGAAGAATTGACCTTTTTTCTCCTTCCTCAAACCAAATTAATTTCCCCCCCAAACCTCCCTTCCTTCCCTCCCCATTTTTTTTTCCCTTTTCCCCCTCCTCCTCCTTCCCATCCCCCAACTATTCCCTTCCTGTTTTCACTTTTAATTCTTCCCACAGGCACTCTAGTTCCCGGAGGGGGGGTACCGGGGCCATCCCATTCCATTGAGGCCTTGGCAGTGGGGGGCCATGGAATTGGATCACTTGGAGGTGTCCTGATCCCTCTCTGGTCCCCCCGGGAGGGCTTCAGTGTCTTTCAGGTGATTGGTGTATCTCTGGAGGCTGCCTGCCCAGATTCCAGGAGGTGGTGGCCAAAAGAGGATGCTTTGGGTGGTGTCCAGCCGCCCTCTTTTTGTCCACTGAGGTGGCTCGTGGAGGGGAGGTTCTATCCTGGATTGCTGGTTTACTGGCATGAAGGGTGGAGGCATGGTTCCCCATGCCGCATCTACACTACTTGAGGGCTGAGGTCCTCTTGGGCATGGAGGATTTACGCCTTTGCCTCCTAGGAGCTATTCCTCCACGTTCCTTCCCCTTTCTTTTTTTCAAAAAATCAAACAGAAAGAAGTGACCTAACCAGGAGTCCCCAATCCATGAACCTCCCCCTGGGCCCCTTCCTGATACCACACCCTGTTCTGACCCTGCTTCTTTTTTTGACCACTCTTCGGACTTTTTTTATGCCCCTGTACTCTTGGGTGGTGCCCTTTTTCATCCGCTTCAGGTACCGGGTTTCGACGACTCCTTCGATACGTTTTACCTCCACTCTTCTTTTACTATGCTTTGGCTTCTCCTCTACTGTGCGGTAATTTCGACCCCCCGTCTGTCCCACTAGACCAACTCTAGTCCCACACCTAAACGCCCACAACAGTTACCTGATGATACTTCTTCGCTCCTTCTCATCCTACTCAGAAAAGACCGCATGTCCCCCACTCCTTTCCATGCAATGCTTCCCAAAAAACACAACGGACTAAAGTTTTTTACTTTTCACTGACTTTCCAACCCTAGTATTTGGGAAGGTGCTCCTATGCCATGTTGGGAGAATATATCCTTTCATGCTCTCAAGAGCGGTACAAGCATCATCACTGTCCAGAATGCTAACCCAAACTCATCTTTTCTCCTTACAGCTATCGATACTATTCCTGTAACTATTGAAAAAAATCATTCTCAATTCTTGTAGTGGTACTGTCATTCTGCCCCATACCATTGCCCAACAGAATTTCCAGACAGTGGTGATGACATTCTGGGACAGCTAGAACTCAAAAGACCTCCCAATCCTCGAAGTAGACATTTATGTCTTCCCAGCCCATGGGGAGACGATACCCTTGCAATGTAGCTCGCTAATTTTCGACTGCTGTGAACTCCCATCCTCTGTTTATATAGCAGGACATTGTTTACAAGTTCAAATGTGATCCCTACACTGTGACAGTGTAGAAATTGTGCTTCCACAGTCATTCCTGTCTCTAATTATTTTGCCGTCCTGGACTCAAAAGTCCCTCCTCAACACCTCATTCTGTTCTCACTTCTTCATCTTCTCACAAGTCCGGTGTCCACAAGACCTCGTACAACACCTCCTCCCCATCGCCCTTCTACTTCCACAAGTCCAAAAATCTCCATTACTCAAATCTTCTTTAACCCCTCCTTCCCTTCTTCTACCTCAACATTTTTCTTTCCAGTCTCTGTACCTGGTTCTTCACCTCTAACTGGCTCTGTTACAAGTGTGGAGGTTCACCCTCCTCCTCGTATGTACCTTCCTTCCCTGTCCTCTCCTAAGTTTCTTCCTCTTCTGCCCCATCTTAGGTTGCTTCTTCTCCTGTCCCTCCCAAGCTTCTTCAGTTCCTCTACCCTTTCGTCCTCCCTACTTTGGCACAGTCCATTGTCGTCCCAATCTTTACTCACCTTCCTCCTTCCATCTCCAATATTGTCTCCCATACAGCGTCATTGTCTCCCATACAGCATTGTCTTCTGAAACACTTGAAGCTATCTCAGAATATGTTGATGAGACTAGACCATCGATGGACACCAATCCACCTCCTGTTCCTCCTCTTCCCTCTTCTCCATCTGCGCAACTCCTTTCTTCGCAGCACCCCATTCCTTCGCTGTTTGAACTTTCCGCTGCCCCCAAATGGGGACTTTTCTAACCCTTCTAGTCTGAGATACCTTTACCTGCAGATTTCTTGTATCTTTCTTTTACAAATCATGGCTTTTTCAGGGGAATATTTGCAGGCTCAGAGGAAATTTGGGGGTGAGCTTCAGGTGTTGTCCCCCAATTTTTTCCTGTGGTGTTTGTTTACAAAAACCCCAAAATTTACGCCCCTGTTATCCATTCCATCTCAGGCTATGATTTATTGTATTCATCGATCCTTTTTCTGATAGAGCCTTTAATGAAAGCCCCCTTCTCATATGCATGATATTCCATACCATCAGCTCTTGTTCATACTTCGCTGAAACCCTGACCATATCCACTTGTATGTGGAATACAATCTGTTTTTGATCTTTTCTTCTCGGGAATCTACCCCGATGTTCCCTTTTCTAGTTTCTTCCTGCTCCCACTATTCTGTTATTGGCATTTAATGCCCACCATTTTTCGGGGGAGGCCACGGGGGAGGGTCTCTTTTCAATATACTCAGATCACAACATAATAGAGGTCCATACATGTATGCCGGGAGCCCCAGACACAAAATGTGATCAGTGGGAGGAGTTTTTCTCCAAATTCAACTTCAAAAAAAAACAAAAGGTGGGACCAAGTAAACCAAGTCCTAAATGATATAAATTGGGAAGATCCCCTCATCACGGATCCTAATCATGTCTAGAACAAATTAACCTGTGGCACTTGAGGTTTGCTAAGGAAAATTCCCCTTAAGGAAAGGAGGAGAAGATAAAAACTAGAAAGGGGGGCGCCCCCATACAGGCGAAGACAAAAAAAAGGAGCGGCCAAGAGGCCAAATATCTGAAATAACGGAGACACTGGTCAGAGAAATAGCAAGCATCAAAAAAACTAAAGGAATCTTACAGGAATCAAGAAACGGGGAAGAACAAAAAACCATAAATGAAATTGAAAGAAACCCAAAGATTTTTTTTTCATGCCAAATAAAAGTTGACAACAACATCCAGATTCCCTACTAAACGGAGGGGTCCCACAGATGACAGCAAGGAAATAGTGAGACAAAGTCCCAGTATGACCAGTTTTTAGCACCCCTAACCAGACTGAAAACGACCTAAATTAATTTTTATGAGAGTGCCCAGAACTTCAGACGATGCCATCTGCATTACCTCACGCCAAATGACTTAAAAGGCAATAAATGAATGCCCATGCACCCCGCCCGGGCCCCAGACTCATGGAAACCCTTCACAAAATGAAAAACCCCATCATGTGCTTTTAACACCCTATGGAGAGGGGGGACGGGGGGGTCCCCCCGAGTTATAAAAAAAAGACATGAGGGTCGCCCCTGTCTGTCCCAACTACTGGAACACGACAAGGCTCGGGATGCTCTAGAAGACAAACAAAATGCAGATGTTATATACACAGACTTTGCAAAGTTTTTTGACAAGTGTACCTTGTAATAGCAAAAAAATGCATGATAAAGGAATAACAGGAAAAGTGGGTAGATGGATCTATAATTTCCAACAAGTAGAAACAAAGAGTAGTAGTCAACAGAGTAAAGTCTGAGGTGGCTACAGTGAAAAGCCGGGGTTCCCACAAGGCACAGTACCCCCTCCCATCCTGTTCTTCATCCTCTTTTGGGACATAGAAGGAATTTAAACCACAGGGCCGGGCTTCCTTTTTCAGATGACACCCGAATCTGTTTAATGTCCACGGAAGACACTGCAAAACTCAAAAGACATAAACCAAATTTTTTAAAAGGGCCAGAAAAAAAAATGAAGTTAATATGAAATTTAAAAACTCAGATATGGAAAAAGGAAGAAATTAAAAATTTATCGGAGTACAAAACAAATTCCAACCACACAATATAAAAACTAATGCAAAAAACCGGGGGGATCATGTCAGAGGATCTCACCTTAAGGGCCATAACACCGTAGCAATCACATCTGCTAGAAAAAATTTCAGGATGGATAATGAGAACCTTCAATACCAGGGATACCAAGCCCATGTTGACACTTTTCAGGTCGCTTGTTCTATCTAGGCTGGAATATTGCTGCACACTAACTGCACCTTTCAAGGCGGTGTTTTGACCTAGAAAATGACAGAGAACCTTCAGCACGATAATCATAAACCACTTTAAACTGGGGAAAGCTTGAAATTCCCAAAACCCGTACTCCCTAGAACGCAGGCGGGGGGTACATTATTATATACCGTGGAAAATTTTGAGGGATTAACCCAAAATTGCACACGGGGTCACTCCCTACAAAACAAAAAAACTCGACAGGCGATGTAACATCCCCCCCAAAGAAAACAGGGTGCCACTAGCATGGTTGTACAGAGTAATATAATAGTTGGGGTTGAAATAGTTACAGAGTAATAAATATTGGGGTGTACAAAATACATGGTTGTCGGGTAGTATAATATTTGGGGTGTACATAATACATGGTTGTACGGGGTAATAAAAAGTTGGGTGTACATAATACATGGTTGTCAAGTAATATAATATTTGGGGTTACAAAAACATGGTTGTACAGGGTAATATAGGGGGGTGTACATATTACATGGTTGTACGGGGTAATATAATATTTTTAAAATGATACAGGGTTTTTACAGGGTAATATAATAGTTGGGTGTACATGATGCATGGTTGTACAGGATAATATAATAGTTGGGTGAATGATACATGGTTGTCAGAGTAATATAATAGTTAGTTGTACATGATACATGGTTGTACAGGGTAATATAATAGGGGGGTGTACATGATACATGGTTGTACAGGGTAATATAATAGTTGGGTGTACATGATCATGGTTGTACAGGGTAATATAATATTTGGGGTGTACATGATGCATGGTTGCAGGATAATATAATATTTGGGGTTTACATGATACATGGTTGTACAAGTAATATAATAATTAGTTGTACATGATACTTTTTTAAGGGTAATATTGGTTGGGTGTAATATACATGGTTGAAAGGGGTAATATAATAGTTGGGTGTACATGATACATGGTTGTACAGGGTAATAAAATAGGGGTACATGATAAATGGTTGTACAGGGTAATATAATATTTGGGGTGAATATTACATGGTTGTACAGGGTAATATAATAGTTGGGGTGTACATCCCAAAAAGCCTCTTAGTATGCAGAGCATTTCGGGAAAACAAAAAATTAACTTAAGATTGGGAATAATAATAGTTCATATGGCCCTAAGATAATTTAAAGGAAATTACAAGAGAATTAAATATTTTTTTGGTAATGAAACATTTTGATAAGTCTATTGAGAAAAATTACACTATTGAATTAGTTTATAAAGATTAAGTATTACAATAGAACAATTTAAAAAAATTTACAATATGATATAGTATTCAATTTAGATATTTAAAAAAATGAAATTTTGACATCCTAATTTTGAAGTAGTGAGTAAGTGGTTGAGCAATCATCGCACAATATGAGTAGCTTTGGGGAACTTGGTATTAGGTACGGATTGTCTGGTTAATTTTGGGTGATGAGGGATTTCTTAGTAGGACCAAACTGATTTGCAGACAGGGGGCCTTTAGTGTGTTCTGGCAGTGAATTCCAGATTTTGGCCCTTCACGTGCATAGCACGAAAGGGTCCTGGGTCCACCCTGCAACCACAGGTGAGTACAGTAACAGAGAGTAGGGGTCGTCAAATAGCAGATAACTGACACAAATTTAGCATAAAAGGGACCCCAAAAGGGAAGAACAGTGGGGTCAAAATAACGCATACACTGGGTTAGAGAGACTCACCTGGATTCCCCCCAGAAATCTGACTGAACGGCCTTCCCGTGAGTTGAGTGTAGGTGAGAGTGCAGGAAGGGGGAGAGGGGTGTCCCCTAGCCCGTATAAGGTAACCATCACAAACATTGTCAATGTAGGTCAGCAGGAACACTCTGGGGTCCTCTCAGATACCCAGTTGATGTTCTGGCTGTAAAGATAAGACAAGGGGGAAAGGGGCGAAAAGGACACTGCTAAAGAAATAAGGACGAAGAGGACGTTTTAAGAGACACAGGGACGAAGAGGAAACTGCTGAGAGGCATAGGGACGAGCATGATGCTGCTAAGACACCCCTGACAATATTTTAGACTGGAACAGAAAAATTTTTAAGATAAGAGAGCAAGAGGTTGCACCTAACGCGCATGTGTGAGCGGTAGCGGTCTCACACATACACACACACAAACACAGTAGAGACAGAGAGCTTCCAGCAAACCGAAGTGGTAGGGTGCACCTGCAAGTGCTGGACACTGCACACAACCGAGGAGGGGGTGAATAAACTGCTATTGGAATTAGATACCTCGAAGGCGGTGGGCCCAGATAATATCTCTCCGTGGGTCCTGAGAGAGGGGAGATGCTATCTTCACACCACAGGGCAACTCCCTGAGGTGTGGAAGATAGCAAATGTTGTGTCCTGATTTTTAAGAAAGGAGACAGACAGGCTGCAATAAATTACAGACCAGTATCGCTGACTTATATAGTATGTAAAGTTATGGAGAAGATTATCAGGAGTGGTGGAACACCTAGAAAGGAACGGGCTCATACATGACAACTAACACATCTTCAGGGAAGGGAAAATCATGCGTCACAAACCTATTGGAGTTCTACAACAAGGGAACAGAAGTAAGACAGGGGAGAGAGAGGGATGGGTAGCCTGCATCTTCTTGGACTGTAGGAAGCCTTTCGATACAGTACCATACAAGAGACTGATTGAAAAGCTAGAGGAGCAGGCAGGAATAAGATAGAAAGCACTGCAATGGATCAGGGAATACCTGACAGGAAGAAAACAATTTGTGTTAGTACGAGACGAGGTGTCGAGTGGGGTTCCACATGGGTCAGTCCTAGGACCGGTGCTGTTTCTTGTATATGTGAATGACATGACAGAAGGAATAGATTCAGAGGTGTCCCTGTTTGCAGACGACGTGAAGCTAATGAGGTAAGAATCAGGTAAGTCTACAAAGGGATCTGGACAGGCTGCAAGCCTGGTCCGACAAATGGCTTCTGGAGTTTAACCCCAGTAAGTGCAAAGTTATGAAGTTTGGGGAACGACAAAAGACAGCTGATGGAATACAGACTAAATGGTCAAAGGCTGCAAAACGGACTCAAAGAAAAGGATCTTGAGGTGAGCATCAAGCCGAGCACATCTCCTGAGGCGCACATCACGCCCGATGGCATGGTGGCTAGCGCTCTTGCTTCACGCACGGAGGGCCCGGGTTCAATCCCGGCGGCCGAACATTTCGAAGTGTTTCGTTAC
Organism: Cherax destructor; assembly: GCA_009830355.1. Lineage (NCBI taxonomy): Eukaryota > Metazoa > Arthropoda > Malacostraca > Decapoda > Parastacidae > Cherax > Cherax destructor. Next base: position 1,844 of record WNWK01028248.1, on the reverse strand, counting down.
ACACACACACACACACATACATACAACAGGCCTAGTGTCTAATCGACATGTGCCTAGGACAAAATGGTAACTAACATCAACCAAATAACTTCTGCAGCAAACCTGAGAATAGAGTTTCGATATCTAATTATAATAATAATAATAATAATAATAATAATAATAATAATAATAAAAATAAAAATAATAGCAATATAATAATATCTTTATTTACTACAAGTACATGTACAAGGTATACAGGCCTAGATGACATCAATGACATACTACTACATAGAAAGCCCCTTGTTATGCAGAGCATGTCGGGCAAATTAGGTCAGTTTTGTCCCAGGATGCGACCCACACCAGTCGACTAACACCCAGGTACCCATTTTACTGATGGGTAAACAGACAACCGGTGTAAGGAAACACGTCCGATGTTTCCACCCCTTCGCCGGTAGTCTATGTTCACCCATCAGTAAAATGGGTACCTGGGTGTTAGTCGACTGGTGTGGGTCGCATCCTGGGAGTCATTCACGACACTGTACACCGTGTACGTCAGGCCCATATTGGGCCTGACTCACACCTAATCAAACACGTCAAGAAATTAGAGAAAGTGCAAAGGTTTGCAACAAGACTAGTCCTGGAGCTGAGGGAAATGTCGTACGAGGAGAGGAGAGATAGAGAGGACATGCTAACGACATATAAAATACTGAGAAGAATTGACAAGGTAGATAGGGACAGTAAGTTTCAGACATGGGACACAGCAACAAAGGGGTTACAACCGGAAGTTGAAAAGTAAGATAAGTCACAGGGATGTTAGGAATTACTTCTTCAGTCATAAAGTTGTCAGGAAGTGGAACACTCTGAAGAGTGATATAGTGGAGGCAGGATCCATACATCCCTGGAGTTTACCTGAGAGAGTTCCGGGGTCAACCCTCGCGGCTCGGTCTGTGCCCAGGCCTCATGGTGGATCAGAGCCTGATCAACCAGGCTGTTACTGCTCTCCGCACGCAGTCCGACGTACGAACCACAGCCCGGCTGGTCAGGTACCGACTTAGGTGCCTGTCCAGTGCCTGCTTGAAGACAGCCAGGGGTCTATTGGTAATCCCCCTTATGTACGCTGGGAGGCAGTTGTGCAGTCTTGGGCCTCTGACACTTATTGTGTTGTCTCTCAACGTGCTAGTGACACTCCTGCTTTTCATTGGGGGATGTTGCATCGTCTGCCGAGTCTTTTGCTTTCTTAGGAAGTGACTCTCTTGTGCAAGTTTGGTACTAATCCCTCTAGGATTAGGAGTACAGGTTTAGGAACTTCAAGCGTTCCCAGTAACTGAGGTGGTTTATCGCAGTTATGCGTGCCGTGAAGGTTCTCTGCACATTTTCTAGGTCAGCAATTTTACCTGCCTTGAAAGGTGCAGTTAGTGTGCAGCAATATTCCAGCCTAGATAGAACAAGCGACCTGAAAATTGTCATCATGGGCTTGGTATCCCTGGTTTTGAAGGTTCTCATTATCCATCCTGTCATTTCTCTAGCAGATGCGGGTTGCTACGGTGTTATGGTCCTTGAAAGTGAGATCCTCTGACATGATCACTCCCAGGTCTTTGACATTAGTTTTCGCTCTATTGTGTGGTTGGAATTTGTTTTATACTCCGATGAAATTTTAATTTCCTCACGTTTTCCATATCTGAGTAATTGAAATTTTCATCATTGAATTTCATATTTTAAGAAGAGGTACAATAAAGCTCATGGGGCAGGGATAGAGTGGACCTAGTAGTGACCAGTAAAGAGGCGGGACCAGGAGCTATGACTCGACCCCTGCAACCACAAATACGTAGAGACACACACACACATATGTATTTGTTTGTGTGTAT
>WNWK01028247.1:0-25567 GCA_009830355.1 Cherax destructor | reverse complement strand
GCAGGGTGTAGCAGGCATGCAGGGGTGGGGTTTTCCCCTTGGGGGCTGAAAAATTCCTCCCCAACAAGTTTTTAAATTTGGGATGAAACAGGCCTGTTTTGGAAGAAAATCCCCAAGAAGACCTTCATTACTCATTACTCTATTTTCCCAGATGCCTGCAACTCTTCAATAAAGGTAAGTAAATGTATATATATATATATATTTTTTTTAAATATTTTATATGTGAATATTTTTGTGGACGATTAATTTATTTACATTATTTCTTATGAAATAATGGTTCAATTTAAATAAACTGTGTTAAGTACTAGCTCCTGGAGCAGTTTATTACGTCTCGGGGTCCACTGTACAGGTTAAGCTTACGAAAAATACATTAAATTCACCATCTAACATCGTTACGAAGTGGGAGGAGCTATTGGAGGGAGGGAGAGGTGCAGTAACTTTCCCAGTGTCTGGCGAGTCGTCATGGGTGTTGGATGTTAGCCTTAGCGCTAATAAAATTTTGGGAAATTACACTAATATTAGTAATAAGGTTATCTATCTATTACATTTATTCCAAATTGATATCAGAAACATGATAACTACCCTAGAACTGTAATAAAGATGCTGAAATGAATAATATATGCCATATTATATGAGGGTAAGAGAGCAGCCAGACCCCACCATATGAGATGTTTACATCAGGGTAACATCCCAAATCACTCTTGTCGTAAGAACAAATGCAAAAATAGCATTTATTGTTTTTAGAATAATAATAATTTATAATAATGATCTGAGCACTTTAAATGTTATCAGATTTGGTAGCTGACATTTAGAGCACTCTACAGCAATTATTATTATTATTATTTCCCTACAATATATTTTAAGAAAATAATAATATTAATAATAATAATTATTATTTCCCACAATATATTGTGGGAAATAATAATAATAATTAATAATAATTGCTGTGGATGCTCTAAATGTCAGCTACAAATACGATGACATTTAAAATGTTCAGATCAATTTTTTTAACACATGGCCGATTCCCACCAAGGCAGGGTGGCCAAAGAAAACTTTCATCATCATTCACTCCATCACTGTCTTGCCAGAGGGGGCTTTACACTACAGTTATAAAACTGCAACATTTAAAACCCCTCCTTCCCGGTGCGGCACTGTACTTCCCATCTCCAGAACTCAAGTCCGGCCAGCGGGTTTTCCCCCAATCCCTTCATAAATGTTACTTTGCTCACACTCCAGCACCGTCAAGTATTAAAAACCATATGTCTCCATTCACTCCTATCAAATATGCTCACCATGCTTGCTGGAAGTCCAAGCCCCTCGCACACAAAACTTCCTTTCCCCTCCCTCCAACCTTTCCTAGGCTGACCCCTACCCCACCTTCCCTCCACTACAGATTTATACACTCTCGAAGTCACTCTGTCTCGTTCCATTCTCTCTACATGTCCAAACCACCTCAACAACCCCTCCCTCAGCTCTCTGGACAATCGTTTTGATAATCCCGCACCTCCTCCTAATTTCCAAACTCCGAATTCTCTGCATTATATTCCACCACACATTGACCTCAGACATGACATCTCCACTGCCTCCAGCCTTCTCCTCGTTGCAACATTCATCACCCATGCTTCACACCCATATAAGAGCGTTGGTATAACTATACTCTCATACATTTTCCTCTTTACTTCCATGGACAAGGTTCTTTGTCTCCACAGACTCAGTGCTCCACTCCCCCTTTTCCCCTCATCAATTCTATGATTCACCTCATCCTTTATAGACCCATCCGCCGACATGTCCACTCCCAAATATCTGAATACATTCACCTCCTCCATACTCTCTCCCTCCAATCTGATATCAATCTTTCATCACCTATTCTTTTTGTTATCCTCATCACCTTACTCTTTCCTATATTCACTTTCAATTTTCTTCTTTACACACCCTACCAAATTCATCCACCAACCTCTGCAACTTCTCTTCAGAATCTCCCAAAAGCACAGTGTCATCAGCAAAAGCAACTGTGACAACTCCCACTTTGTATTTGCTTCTTTATCTTTTAGCCCAACACCTCTTACCAAGACCCTCGCATTCACTTCTCTTACAACACCATCTATAAATATATTGAACAACCACGGTGACATCACACATCCTTGTCTAAGGCCCACTTTTACTGGGAATTATCCCTTCCTCCTACACACTCTAACCTGAGCCTCACTATCCTCAAAAAAACTCTTCACTGCTTTCAGTAACCTTCCTCCTATTCCATACACCTGCAACATCTGCCACATTGCCCCCCTATCTACCCTATCATACGCCTTTTCCAAATCCATAAATGCCACAAAAACATCTTTACCCTTATCCAAATACTGTTCACCTATATGTTTCACTGTAAACACTTGGTCTACACACCCCCTACCTTTCCTAAAGCCCCCTTGTTCATCTGCTATCCTGCTTTCTGTCTTACTCTTAATTCTTTCAATAATAACTCTACCATACACTTTACCGGGTACACTCAACAGACTTATTCCCTATAATTTTGCACTCTCTTTTGTCCCCTTTGCCTTTATACAAAGGAACAATACACGCTCTCTGCCAATCCTAGGTACCTTACCCTCTTCCATACATTTACTAAATAATAGCACCAACCACTCCAAAACTATATCCCCACCTGCTTTTAACATTTCTATCTTTATCCCATCAATCCCAGCTGCCTTACCCCTTTCATTCTACCCACTGCCTCACGAACTTCCCCTACACCCACAACTGGCTCTTCCACACTCCTACAAGATGTTATTCCTCCTTGCCCTACACACGAAATCACAGCTTCCCTGTCTTCATCAACATTTAACAACTCCTCAAAATATTCTCTCCATCTTCCCGATACCTCTAACTCTCCATTTAATAACTCTCCTCTCCTATTTTTAACTGTCAAATCCATTTGTTCTCTAGGCTTCCTCAACTTATTAATCTCATTCCAAAACTTTTTCTTATTTTCAACAAAATTTGCTGATAACATCTCACCCACTCTCTCATCTGCTCTCTTTTTACATTGCTTCACCACTCTTTTAACCTCTCTCTTTCTCTACATATACTCTTCCCTCCTTGCATCACTTCTACTTTGTAAAAACCTCTCATATGCTAACTTTTTCTCCCTTACTACTCTCTTTACATCATCATTCCACCAATCGCTCCTCTTCCCTCCCGCACCCACTCGCCTGTAACCACAAACTTCTGCTGAACACTCTAACACTACATTTTTAAATCTACCCCATACATCTTCGACCCCACTGCCTACACTCTCACTAGCCCATCTATCCTCCAATAGTTGTTTATATCTTACCCTAACTGCCTCCTCTTTTAGTTTATAAACCTTCACCTCTCTCTTACTTACTGCTTCTATTTCCCTTGTATCCCATCTACCTTTTACTCCCACTGTAGCTATAACTAAAAAGTGATCTGATATATCTGTGGCCCCTCTATAAACATGTACATCCTGAAATCTACTCAACAGTCTTTTATCTACCAATACATAGTCCAACAAACTACTGTCATTACGCCCTACATCATATCTTGTATACTTATTTATCCTCTTTTTCTTAAAATATGTATTACCTATAACTAAACCCCTTTCTATACAAAGTTCAATCAAAGGGCTCCCATTATCATTTACACCTGGCACCCCAAACTTACCTACTACACCCTTTCTGCATGTTTCTCCCACTTTAGCATTTAGGTCCCCTACCACATTACTCTCTCATTTGGTTCAAAAGTTCCTATACATTCGCTAACATCTCCCAAAATCTCTCTCTCCTCTACACTCCTCTCTTCTCCAGGTGCATACACGCTTATTATGACCCACTTTTCGCATCCGACCCTTATTTTAATCCACATAATCCTTGAATTTACACATTCATATTCCCTCTTTTCCTTCCATAACTGATCCTTCAACATTATTGCTACCCCTTCCTTAGCTCTAACTCTCTCAGATACTCCTGACTTAATCCCATTTATTTCTCCCCACTGAAACTCGCCTACCCCCTTCAGCTTTGTTTCGCTATTTTTGCATTTGTTCTTATAACAAGAGTGATTTAGGCATGTTTACCCTGATGTAAACATCTCATATGGTGGCGGTCTGTGCCTGTTCTCTTACCCCTCATATAATATGGCATATATTATTCATTTCAGCATCTTTATTACAGTTCTAGGGTATTTATCATGTTTCTGATATCAATTTGGAATAAATGTAATAGATAGATAACCTTTATTTAGTACATTCATTTTTTACTGCTTCCTTAACCTATTGAACCATGAACAATCATAAAACGCATGAACACATAGTAAAATATTGTACTATATAGTACTACATACATGTTATACTGTACATAGTTTAATAACAAATAATGAGCAGAAGAAAACACTCAGTGAGTGAGTGGTGGGCGTGCTGGCTGCCGGGTTGGAAGCAAGGTAGTAGGGACGCTCGGGTGGGAGAAACAAATATGATTTGGTGGGTGGGAATTTGGCGGCTGGGAATTTGGTGGCTGGGTCGCGAATGTGTGAAGCCAGCGAAAAAAGGGGAAGTTGGGGATCCTGTACACACACACACTATCAAGCACACACACACACACACACACACACACACACATCCTCACTATCAAACACCACACATCAAGAAATTAGAGAAAGTGCAAAGGTTTGCGACAAGGTTAGTTCAGAGCTAAGGGAATGTCCTACAAAAAGAAAGGAAGGAAATCGGACTGACAACACTGGAGGACAGGAGGGTTAGGGAAGACATGATAACGACATACAAAATACTGCGGGAAATAGACAAGGTGGGTAGAGACAGGATGTTCAGAGAGGGACACAGAAACAAGGGCCCGTGGAAGTTGAAGACTCAGATAAGTCAAAGGGATGTTGGGAAGTATTTCTTCAGCCAAAGAGTAGTCAAGAAGTGGAATAGTCTGCAAAGTGATGTAGTGGAGCCAGGAACCATACATAGCTTTAAGACAAGGTATGATAAAGCCATGGAGGAGGGAGAGAAGGGACCCAGCAGCGATCAGTGAAGGGCGGGGCCAGGAGCTGAGTCTCGCCCCTGCAACAACAATTAGGTGAGTACACTATCAAACACACACACTCACTATCAAACACACTTACATACTCTATCAAACACACACACAAAAGGAGCTGAGTCTGACCCCTGAAACACATAGGTGAGTACACACACACACAAAATGAATGGGGGTAATGCTTTATTTACAGTGAGCAAAATCAGGGTATTTTTCCAGAATGGTTTGTAATATCCACTGTGGATAAAATACTTTGATATTCTTGGACATTTCTAAGTGAGTTGTCTCAAATTAAAATCGCATTCCAGTAATAATGACTCAAGGTCTGATAACTGTCCATCTGGCAAAGTTTACATTTCGTTTGGTCTACATTTGTTGGGGTGATTTAACCTGCCAAGATATTTATAACCGCCGGGCGGGTGGTAGTGACATCAAAGTCTGCTTATTTTGTTGGATGTACCATAGATATGTGGCTCCTCCTGGGACAGAATGATAAATGGACTGACTAGTATCAATCCCCTTAGTCTCAAGTCAGTGAAGTTCAGACAAAGATTTAAATTCTCCCTCTCTGAATTCAATAATTAAATTAATTCATCAGTTTTATCATGCATCTGAAAACCAATGTGAGAGGAATTCAGAAAGGTACACTGACCCCTGTCTAAAACCCACCATCCTATGTCTGGCTTCAGTCCAACAAAACGTTTTTTAAGGGTTGGGCATTTATGGATAAAAAAATCAATTTCAGTTAAGGTAAAACTGTTGTTTGCAATGCATTTGAGTATGGGGAGTATGGAAACAGTTCTTTTTAAGGGGAGATCCCCAGTTATTGATGCCTTTCCAATTTCTTTATGGGGCCATTACTCTGTATGACAACAGCCACCGAGAACCAGTAAAAGGGAACATAACTCAGTGGACCCCGACTTTTTGGGAGGTCTGGTATCGGCTGGTTCGGTTTCAATCTTTTTTAATTTTTCCTCGACAATCACCGTTTCCCCGACTATCGCCCCGTACCGACCTGCCGCCTGCCCATGTCGCCCCCCCCCGCAGATGCCAGAGCCAGTCTAGCTTTGTTTATCCCCTAACACCCCCCTCTCCTCCAGCCCATGGCCAGCAGGTCATTTCAAACTTAAAAAACTCTCAAAAGCAGTGTTTAAAAAATGCTTTAGTGCCTCGGCCTCAGTTGACTTAGGGTGAAGGTTCTGGGGAAAACTTCACTATCCTCCATTGCATAAGTTATTAAGTTCATCTAACACGATTTTACCTAACGATGTTTTCAGGAATGTAACTAGGGTTAAATGACAGTCTACTGTTTTCCCAATTTAAAAATAGGGTCGAGAATAAACAATGCAGGCATTCCTGGCACTAAAATAACATTTCCTCTGTTTATTAGTTACATTTCCAGGCTTTACAGATGAATTCCATTTTGATTTTTGATTTACATAAAGAATTTTTATTCATACCAAAAAATAGAAGATTTACTGTTGTGCAATATTGTAATAATTGTATAAATAATATTAGCACATTTGTGAACATATATTAGACCCACCAGTTGATGTGTATTGGACACGTGATGTGATTTGTTTACTCTTGAACATTGGCAAAAATTGAATATTTCTGCTACTTTGAACTCAATTTCAAGCTATTTTCAGTACTAAAACCAATCAAAATCATCTGTATGTCTGTAATTTATCTTCCAATCTATTAAAAGAGACCAAGAAATCGCGAATACAACCATAAAAAACATAGGAAAATACACCGCAAAGTCAGTGTTTTAATAAAAAAAATTCAGTCACATTTTTTTCCTCATTATTCACTGCGTGCTGCAGGATTTGTTTAATATGATGCACACTTACCACATAGATGCATTCTCTCATATCTAGGCCCAAATTTACTGCTCACAGCTTATCTGAGTGAGCTGAGCTCATGATTTAGATCTACGGCTTGGACCCTCAAAAGGTTAACTTTGCATTACAAGAGAAGTGTAGGAGCTTATATCCTAAATTATATTAAATTCATTTACTTTGATTTTGTCCACCTAGACAACTTTGTTAATAAATGTCTCAATTTTTATTTCATTTGTTAGTATCCTATCAGTTGCAATCCTAACGCACTATTAAAATATATCATAATTTTAAAGGACAACTGGACCAGAATACTTTCTGACAAACTGTTACAAACCAGAAACAGTCTAGAAGCTAGAGGGGGATCAATAAGTTGACCATCTAGTATTCTCTGGAGATGTTTATACTTTATAAATATCACATTTTGTAACTTACCTTCACAAGGTAGTCACTACATATATAATGTAATGATAACTTACCTTCACAAGGTAGTCACTACATATATATAATGTAATGATAACTTACCTTCACAAGGTAGTCACTACATATATAATGTAATGATAACTTACCTTCACAAGGTAGTTACTACATATATAATGTAATGATAACTTACCTTCACAAGGTACTTGGCATCCTCATCATTTTTGAGACGAGGAACTTTCTTAAACTTGGGTAGAATGGGCAGGACCTCACTGACCAGCTCAATAAGTTGACGAACACAGTTGACGGGGATGTCTACCAGGCAATGATTCAATGACTCTCCTAGTAATACTTTGATTACTTCCCAGGTTTTCTGCATATATATAATTGATCATTAAAAATACATGCTGTATTATACATGAAATACTGAAAATAATGTTAGAACATACAAACAAATGTTCACTTCACTTTAAAATTATACTGCTATATAAGTAAAGCGAACAGTGCAAACCTTCATGTTTTAATTTTAACTGAAGAATAATGTAAGTAAACTTAACACTATTAGCTAGAGTGATGTCAGATGAGGTGGTGGTGGTAGTATTAACACAGTGGTGGGCAAACTATGGCCCATGGGCCGCATGCGGCCCGCCAAGATCAAATCATACAGTGGACCCTCTTGTTTTCATGTTTAATCTGTTCCTGAGGGATCGACTAAAACTGAAATCGACGAAAACTGAAACCATTTTCCCATAAGAAATAATGTAAATTCAATTAATCCATTCCAGAAACCCAGAAGTTTGAAAAAAAAATTTGGGGGCCCTTAAAGATAGATTTACATGCACAAATGAATGAACATTCAATGTGACACTTACCTTTATTGAAGACTGATGTTGCTGGATGGAAGAGAGGAAGGAGGGAGAGGGAAGAGACCTAATTTTGGAAGGGAATCCCCTCCATAAGGACTCTAGGTACCAAGTCCTCATCTGGGATCACTTCCCTTTCTTTGTCTTTTACTACCACTAGGACCAGCTTGTGAGTCACTGCATACCTGTGGCACTAAATATCTGTCCACAGAGCTCTGTTGCTGGCGTCTCTTTATAATGTCCCTAAAATGGGATAAGAGAATGTCATTGTACATGTCGCCAACACAGATTGCAACATCTTTGTCAGGGTGATGTTCCTATACAAATGAATGAACCTCACTCCACTTTGCACAATGTCCTTAATCTTTGAAGAAGGCACCTTACATTCTCTTCCTCCTTCATTGAAGCAATTTCCTGAAATCTGGTTTGATGGTGTTGCAGCTCAAGCTCTTGCAGCTCTTAAGTGGTTAGATCTTCATTGTGGTCCTCCACCAACTCTTCCACATCCTGTCCACTCACATCCAACCCCATGCAATTCCCCAATGCCACAATACTTTCCACAACTTCCACAGGCTCCTCAGGGTCAGGCCCAAACCCTTCAAAATCCCTCTCTGGGACACAATCTGGCCACAACTTTCTCCAAGCAGAGTTCATCATCCTGGAAGTCACTCCCTGCCAAGCTTTATCTATAAGGCCTATGCAATGGAGATATTGAAGTGATCCTTCCAGAACTCTCTTAGGGTCAATGTAGTGTCTGAGGTCACATTATTGCAACACTTTAACAAATCCATCGAATCCTCTACCTTCCCATCAATACTCAAAATAGCGAGGGTTACCCCCATACACAAAGGAGGAGATCAAACAGACCTGAATAACTACAGGCCAATATCTAACTTATCCCTTCTCTCCAAAATCTTTGAAAAATTAATTCATAGACAAATATATTCCTACCTCACCTCCCACAACGTACTCAACCACTTCCAATTTGGATTCAGGCCTAATAAAAATAGAAATGATGCCATTATACACATGCTAGAAATAATTTACACCGCTCTTGAGAAAAAAGAAATCCCAGTGGGAATCTTCATTGATTTACGTAAAGCTTTTGATACAGTTGACCATGATCTGTTAAACCTAAAATTATCACACTATGGTATAAGAGGGCACTCCCTCAACTACCTAAAATCATACCTTAGCAGCAGAAACCAATATGTGTACACAAATGGAGATAGCTCTACCGCGCAAACTATTACAGTAGGTGTCCCACAGGGAAGTGTTCTTGGCCCACTTCTCTTTCTCATTTACATTAACGATCTACCGAATGCATCTCAACTACTCAAACCCATACTATTTACAGATGACACTACATATGTCTTCTCTCACCCAAGCCCAGACATACTAGCCAACACTGTAAATACTGAACTGCAGAAAATATCTACCTGGATGATGACTAACAAACTTACTCTCAATATTGATAAAACCTATTCCATTCAGTTTGGAAACAGAGCTACAAATGTACCACTTAACATAATGATAAACGGGTCCCCTATCACAAAACTCACAGAGGAAAATCCTTAGGAATCCATCTTGACAGTGGCCTAAAATTTCAAACACATATACAACAAATTTCCAAGAAAGTCTCAAAGACCGTGGAATACTATCCAAGATACGGTACTATGTTCTACAACCAGCTCTCCTTACCCTATATCACTCACTCATTTACCCCTACCTTACCTATGGAATCTGCACATGGGGCTCAACATCAATAACTCATCTCAGACCATTAATAACACAACAAAAAGCTGCAGTTAGAATGATAACAAATTCACACTCCAGACAACATACTCCACCAATATTCAAAAATCTAAACTTACTCACCATACAAGGCATCCATACTTTTTACTGTGCCTATTACATACATAGAACACTCTATGCAAATATTAACCCACCACTCTAACTTCTCCTTACTGACTTTAACAGGACACATGACCATAACACTAGACACAGAGCACTCCTCGATGTTCCCCGTGTCTATCTAACACTGCAAAAACTCAATGCATATAAAAGGCCCGAAAATTTGGAATTCATTACCTGTGATTGCCAAAGAAACCCTGCCTGTACCCCAATTCAAAACGATGCAAAAAAACCACCTTCTCACCCAAACCTAAGTGCACAATATCAAACATTCCCAACAAAGTTGATTAATCACTTAAATGTAAAAACCTGATTAATCATTTAAATCATTTAAATGTAAAAACCTGTTATGAATAATACATACTGAGCTAACTGTTTCAATAACATTTACATTATCTCACTCAATTAATTGCATTGCTACAATTACTAAACTATTATGCTCAACTTATTTTATAAATTATGAACCATAATTTTTTACCATGTAGTCTACTATTAATTAATCTTAAGAATGCCCACAATGCACAGCATATTAGGGGCTTTTGGCATGTACACTTCATTATACCTAACTATATATCATGTCTAAATAACAACATTGTATCATGTCTAAATAAACTATTATTATTATTATTATTACATCAAAGCACCTTTGAAACATTGCTTTGGTGTACAGTTTTTTGAAGTTTGCAATGACCTGCTGGTCCATGGGATGGATGAGAGGAGTGGTGTTAGGAGGCAAGAACTTCACTGTTACAAAATTGAATTCCTTAGACAATTGGTCTTCCAAATCTCGAGGATGAGGAGGAGCATTGTCCATTACCAGGAGGCACTTGAGTCCCAATTTATTGTCCAATAGATATTTCTTAACACTGGGGCCAAACACTCAATTAAACCATTCCAGGAAAATTTTCCTAGTGACCCATGCCTTAGGGTTAGCCTTCCACATCACACTCAATTTACTCTTGGCAACACTGTATCTCTTGAACACTCTGGGATTTTCAGAGTGATACACGAGTAAAGGCTTCACTTTGAAATCCCCACTAGCATTACCACACAACATAAGAGTTAGCCTGTCTTTCATAGGCTTGTGTCCTGGCAGTGCATTTTCCTCCTTCATGATGTAGGTCCTCTTTGGCATTTTCTTCCAAAAGAGGCCTGTTTCATCACAATTGAACACTTGTTGGGGTTTGAATTGTTCAGCCTCTATGAACCCCTTGAATTCGTGCACAATTTTTTTTCAGCAGCACATTTGTCAGAACTTGCAGCCTCTCCATGCCTTACAACATTGTGTATGCCACTTCACTTCTTGAAATTTTCGAACCAGCCTTTGCTGGCCTTCAATTCATCAACATCAGCACTCATTCCAGGACTTCTTTATGAGATCGTCATGCAACTGCCTTGCCTTTTTGCAAATTATTGACTGTGTAACACTATCTCCTGCTAACTCTTTTTGTCTGATCCACAAAAGCAACAACTTCTCAACTTCTTCGATTATTTGTGATCTCTTTTTCGTTAGCATATTCACCCCTTTCGCAACATCAGCTTCCTTGATTTCCTTTTTCTTCAACAAGATGGAAGTGATGGTTGAATGGGTCTTCCCATACATCCTGGAGAGCTTCCCCACATGCACTCCACTTTCATATTTTTCTATGATCTCTTTCTTAAATTCAATTGTGTTTCTCACTTTCTTTACCAAAGGGCTGGCACTAGGAGCTTTCTTTGGTGCCATGGTGGCTTATTTAGCAGTTGCAAGCACTAAAAACAATGGAATAATGACAAAATGTATGGTATGAATGCATGAGGTGATCGTCACTCGCTGGTAAACAATGGCACACTGACGCTGAATGGTGTTTGTGTGCCTGCGGTGGCTGGGAGGCCGCTCAGACGCGTTTCATATGACATCCATACTTTTTACTGTGCCTATTACATACATAGAACACTCTATGAAAATATTAACCCACCACTCAAACTTCTCCTTACCAATTTTAACAGGACACATGACCATAACACTAGACACAGATCACTCCTCGATGTTCCCTGTGTCCATCTAACACTATGTAAAAACTCAATGCATATAAAAGGCACGAAAATTTGGAATTCATTACCTGTCATTGCCAAAGAAACCCTGCCTTTACCCCAATTCAAAACGATGCTAAAAAACCACCTTCTCACCCAAACCTAAGTGCTCAATATCACACATTCCCAACATAGTAGAATAATCACTTAATGTAAAAACCTGACTAATCACTTAAATGTAAAAACCTGTTATGAATAATACATACTAAGCTAACTATTTCCATAACATTTACATTATAATGACCACGTAAACTGTAACTGCAATGCAATTAATTGTTTTAAATTGTTATCTCACTCAATTAGTTGCATTGCTACAATTAATTGATATGTTCAACTTATATTCAAACTTTATAACTTAGATACGCAATTATACTTATTTTATAAATTATCAACCATAACTTTTTACCATGTAGTCTATAATTAAGTAGTCCTAAGAATGCCCGCAATGCACAGCATATTAGGGGCTTTTGACATGTACATCTCATTAATACCTATGTATCTTGTCTACCCAACCATGTATCATTGTACCATGTCTCAATAAAGTATTATTATTATTATTATTATTATTATTATTACTATCATCACCAATACTCAAATCTGAGGCCTGGCCATGCGAAAATATTAGTTTTCTCTTGCGATGAGGTAAAACTGAACATGACTGAGACGCGCCAGCACCCGAGGTGGAAGGTTGAGGATCATCAGGATTTTCCGCACTATTTTTGATATCCTGATCATTGCTTTCAGTCACAAATTGATCAAAACCATAGAATTCCCCTTCATTTCCACTTCCATCAGAGTCAGAACTATCAGTTAAGAAGAGGAGACTCCCAATTTGCCTCGGAGTGAGAGCTGCCTTGCCGTGAGGCATGGTGAACAAAGCTTACTGAGTTGGCATTCCCACAATGCCATGCGGGCGCCTAGATTTTTTATTTACTGCGTACACTCACCACGCAGACTCATTCTCTTAGATGTAGGCCTATCAGCTTTCTTGTGCTAAATTAGAGGCCACTAGAATTTTGGCGTAGTACTACGGTTTGGACCCTCACCTCAAAGCCGTAGAACTATGCACGGACCCTGAAAGGGTTAACATCACATTTACCTTTATTGAAGACTTGTTGGTGTATGGCAGACGGGGAGGAGGGGATAGGGAGGTGAGTTTATTGCTTGAAAACAGGACAAAATTCTTCAATATGATGCTAATATCAACTCTAAGGCTTATTTATCTATCACAATTCATCTAATATGACATAATAAACAATATTAAAAACATAGAAACATGATATATACTCTAGAATGAATAAAATATGTCATTACTTATGTGGAGTGGTGGTGGTGTTGTTGGGTTTATAAGGGCCACTGACAACATAAGCTGTACATATTAGTGGTAGTGGAGGTGGCAGCTGAGGCCACCACCACTATTCACACTGAAACAATGTATGTAATTTATAAATAAGAAATATTTACACTTTAATTTATAAATAAGAAATATTTACACTTTAATTCATATTAGCACACTATGGTATAAGGGGGCACCCACTCAACTACCTAAAATCATACCTCACCAACAGAAGCCAATACGTGTACACAAATGGAGAGAACTCTTCCACACAACCAATTACAATCGGAGTCCCTCAAGGAAGTGTCCTGGGGCCACTCCTATTCCTCATTTACATAAATGACCTACCGAATGCATCACAACTACTCAAACCCATTTTATTTGCAGATGACACAACATATGTCTTCTCTCACCCAAATCCAGTTATACTGGCCAACACTGTTAATGCCGAATTACAGAAAATATCAACATGGATGACGACTAACAAGCTTACTCTCAATACTGACAAGACCTACTTCATACAGTTTGGAAGCAAAGTCACAAATGTTCCACTTAACATAACACTTAATGGTACACCCATCACAAGACTCACAGAGGGAAAATTCCTAGGAATCCACCTTGACAGTAGCCTTAAATTCCAAACACATATACAACAAATTTCCAAGAAAATCTCGAAGACAGTAGGCATATTATCAAAGATACGCTATTATGTACCTCAATCAGCTCTCCTTGCACTCTATCATTCACTTATCTACCCGTATCTCACCTATGGAATCTGTGCATGGGGATCAACAACGTTAAATCACCTTAGACCACTCATAACACAACAAAAGGCCGCAGTCAGAATGATAACAAATTCCCACTCTAGACAGCATACTCCACCAATATTCAAAAGTCTCAAACTACTCACCGTAAAGAACATTCATACTTACTCTTGTGCCTACTACATATATAAAACTTTACACTCTAATATAAACCCTCTGCTCAAAACTCTCCTCACCAACTTTAATAGGACCCATGACCACAACACACGACACAGATCACTTTTTGATATACCCGTGTTCATATCAACCTATGTAAAAATTCTATGCACATAAAGGGCCCCAGAATCTGGAATTCATTACCAGTAAATATTAAGATAATCTTGTCTGAAAATCAATTTAAGACTCAACTCAAAAACCACCTACTCACCCAAACCTAAATGATCATGCTATAAACTACTTTGAAAAATGCTCATTGTTACTTTCCTATACGATAATCTCAATTTTTAATAATATGTTACTATTATGTTACCCCTACTCATATTATAAGTTAATGTCAAAAATGCTCAATGTTATTTTCCTTAAGATAATCTCAATTCCATTTTATCATTCAAGAATCTTAACACCTGTAACAATCTAAGATCTAATATCATTATATAATAATTTAAACAGTAAAATTTCATCATATTGTAATTTTGAAAATAATTTTAACTAGAATAAACTCAATAAATTTCTCTAATATTAAGTACCTAGTTTTTAAGGACTAGAATAAGCTGCCCTAATGCCATGGCATGTCAGTGGCTCTCCTTGCACTCAATTTACATTGTAACTTCCAATACCCATGTAACCTGCAATGAAATAAAATTTGTTTGTTTGTTTGTTTGTTTGTAAATAAGAAATATTTACACTTTATAAATAAGAAAGATTTACACTTACCTTGGAGATGCTGGCATTGGTTTAAGGTTTAGGGCAGCATTGTCAGTGGCCCTATATACCTCCAATAACATTGGAGGAGTTAGTTTCGTGCCGTCCTTCTTTTATCTATTAATCGCTTAACTTCCTTGCCACACTGTTAATGCTACACTTTATCGACTCTTGCTGCTTTAGTATCATACATATCGTAGAATCACTGAATCACTGAAGAAGGCACATTCTCCCCTCTCTCATCCTCCTCCATTTTGGTACTTTGCTACGATTTCTTTCTTGAATTCTATTGTGTTTCTCACCTTCTTTACCAAAGGGCTGGCACTAGAAGCTTTCTTTGGGCTCATGGTGGCTTATTTAGCAGTTGCAAGCACAAAAAACAATGAATTATTACAAAAATGTTTTGTATGAACATGGGGGGGTGATGCTCACTTACGAGAAACAATGCCAGACTGACTCTGAATGCATCTGTGGGAGGCCTTGTGCGGGGGCCACTGGGACGCATTCCGTATGACCACTGAAATCCAAGGGAAATCACGAAAACCAAGGCTATATTTTGACAAAAAAAAAAAAAAAAAAAAAAAAGTCGATAACCAAAATTCACGGAAACTAAGACTCATGAAAACCAAGGGTCCACTGTATATTATTATTATTATTATTTTTTTTTTTTATTAACACATTGGCGATTCCACCAAGGCAGGGTGGCCTGAAAAAGAAAAACTTTCATCATCATTCACTCCATCACTGTCTTACCAGAGGGTGCTATACACTACAGTTATAAAACTGCAGCATTAACACCCTCCTTCAGAGTGCAGACACTGTACTTCCCATCTCCAGGACTCAAGTCCGGCCTGCCGGTTTCCTGAATCCCTTCATCCTTTTCTATCGCTTAATGGCTTAATCGCTACTCTTATTGGTACAATCCTAATGGTACACCCTTAATAGTACAGTCTTAATGGTACACCCTTAACCCTTTGACTGTCGGAGACCCCTTTCTGAAACTGTCATTCTATGTCGAGAAATATTCGAAAAAAAAAAAAAAAAATTCTTACCAAAATGTTAGGATTATTTTGCTGATTGTTTTAAGCCTGTGAGACCACAGTAAGGTGCAATGTATATATATACACTCGTTGTTTGCAACACAATAACGCACAAACATTAGTATGTTTATATTGTTTACAAAACTTGTCTACACCAACCAATAATAAAAAAAATTGTTTATTACTATTGTTCTATAATATATATACAGGTATATAATGACTGGACACTTTCCATCAACTGCAACTAGCACTTCAAAGCTCCAAGCTATGTGTGTGGCCCGGTGGTCTGGTGGCTAGAGCTCTCGCTTCACACACGGAGGGCCCGGGTTCGATTCCCGGCGGGTGGAAACATTTTGACGTGTTTCCTTACACCTGTTGTCATGTTCACCTAGCAGCAAATAGGTACCTGGGTTGTTAGTCGACTGGTGTGGGTCGCATCCTGGGGGACAAGGTTAAGGACCCCAATGGAAATAAGACAGACAGTCCTCGATGACGCACTGACTTTCTTGGGTTATCCTGGGTGGCTAACCCTCCGGGGTTGAAAATCCGAAGAAATCTTATCTTATCTTTGTGTGTGTGTGTGTGTGTGTGTGTGTGTGTGTGTGTGTGGAGATCTAAATTTGCTGAGTCAGGGTAAGGCAGCTGTCAAAATGACATATTATACCATTACTCACCACCCCTACACTGCCTGTCAACCTGTCAACACAAAAGGGGACCCATGTCTTCTTCCCCACAACCTCCTCCCTTTCCTTCATACCTACCTTCCTAGCTTCCTTTCTTCTTTCATTCCTTCCTTTCTTTATGCCTTCCTTTCTTACATATTTCCTTCCTGCTTTCCTTTCTTCCTTTATTCCTTCCTTTATTTCTTCCTTCCTTTCTTACTTCTTTTGTTCCTTCCTTCCTCTCATCTCTTCCTTCCTTCCTTTCTCTCTTTCTTTCTTAATTCCTTCCTTCTTCTTTCCTTCCTTCCTCTCATCTCTTCTTTCCTTCCTTCCTTCCTCTCATCTCTTCTTTCTTTCCTTCCTTCCTCTCATCTCTTCCTTCCTTCCTTCCCCTCTTCCTTCCTTCCTTCCTTCCTTCCTTCCTTCCTTTCTTTCTTCCTTCCTTCCTTCTGGTATCCTGGGCATTTCTTTCGATCACAAACTCCTCAAAACCATGAAATTTATCTTCAGAGACACTTCCATCTGTGTTAGAGCTATCATTGAGGAAGAGAACAGTCCCAGATGCGCCAAGGAGTCAGATAATTCCTACCGCTAGGCATGCTGAACAAGGACTACTGAAATGATTATTTCCCACAATGCACCACTGGCTGCCCGATTTTTTTTATACTGTGCACACTGACCACACAGACCCATTCTCTCACATGTAGGCCTACCAGCTTTCTCCTGCTTGATTTGAGGCCGCTAGAATTTGTGTGTCTATATACGTCCGAAACGTTAGCTCGTAAGACGTATATATGTATACGACCGAAACAGTCAAAGGGTTAATCCATTCCAGACATCCAAAAGTATTAAAATAAAATATTTTTTTACAACATATAGACATTCAATTACACACAATTTTATGAGAAATAAAGAAATAATAGTACAATAACATGTCACTTACATTTATTGAAGAGTTGTTGATGTGTGGAAGACGGGAGGAGGGGAGAAGATAGAGTAGTATGCTAGTGTTTGGAAGGGGAATCCTCTTCCATTAACACTGCAGGTGGCAAGTTCTTTTCTGGGGTTACTGGCCTTTTTCTTTTAATGCCACTAGGACCAGCTTTAGAGTCACTGGACCCCTCTCTCACAAAAAATCTGTCCAGGGAGCTCTGTGTCTGGCAGTTCTTTAAAATGTCCCTAAAATGTGAAAAGACATGGTCATTAAACATGTCGCATACACGGCCTGCAACAGCTTGGTTAGGGTGATAATCATCCATAAAGCCTTGCACATCAGCCCATTTGGCACAGATCTCCCTAATCCTTGAAGAAGGCACCTTCCTCCATCTCTGTTCCTCCTCCTCCTCCTCTGGACCATTTTCCTGAACTGTGGTCTGTTGTTGCTGTTGAAGCTCTTGCAGATCTTCAGTGGTTATCTCTTCATTGATTTCCTTTCTCTTGGCCATAATGGAAGAGATGGTTGAATGGGATTTGCCATAGAGCCTGGCCAGCTCAGTGATACGCACTCCACTTTCATATTGTGCTACCATCTCCTTCTTCAATTCTACCATATTTCTGACATTCTTTACCACAGGCTTGGCACTAGGAGCTTTCTTGGGGCCCATGGTGGCTTATTTAGCAGTTGCAAGCACTAAAAACAGTGGAATAATGACATTATACTGGTATGAATGCGTGGGTGGTGGTCGCTCGCTTGTAAACAATAGCCACTGAGTGCCGGGCCCAGCTGGGCCATGCGTACCGTCCGGGACGAATCGCCAACTCCGGCGGATTCATTAATACCGAGCCAAAATTCTCATTAAAAAAACGCTCGAACACTGATTTGGACGAACGCCGCCGGCATCAAACACCGGGGTTGACTGTAATGAAATTTTATTAAAAAAAAAAAAAAAACGGAAGATTTACTGTTATGCAATATTCTAATAATTGTATAAATAATATCACATTTGTGAACGTGTATTAGACCCACCAGCTGGCGCGTATTAGATGTGTGAGGACATTTGTTTACTCTTGAACATCGGCAAAAATTTAACATTCCTGCTAATTTGAGCTGTTTCATGCCATTTCCAATACTAAAACCAATCAAAAATCATCTCTATTTCTGTAATATATTTTCCATTCTATCAAATGAGACCAAGCCATAACAGCAGTGTGTTCAGTGACCAAACAATGTCCTACTTCAGGCAAATGTTAAAAGGCGCCAGAAACAGAGGACGGTGGACAGTTATTTTGTTAAAGTGTCCAGTGACTCTCAAGCTGGTCCTAGTGGGATTAAAAGACAAAGAGGAGAAGTAACCCCAGATAGGGCTTTGATACCTGAAGTCCTTTGGAGGGGGATCCCTTCCAAACAATAACCCCAACCTCCCTCACTCCTCCCCTATCTTCCATATACCATCAACAATCTTCAATAAAGGTAAGTAAAAATACATGCATTTATTTACTAAGACTTTTAGTAGTAGTATGTAATTCTTTTGTGTATGTAGAAGCTTAATTTTATTAAAATATATTATTTTTAATATTTTTGGGTTTCTGGAACGGATTAATTGTATTTCCATTATTTCTTATGGGAAATATTAAATCGCCTTTCAGAACATTTCACATTAAGAACAAGCTCCTGGAGCGGTTAAGTTCGAATAGCGAGGGTCCACTGTATTTTGATTTAAACTTAGTTATTAAATAGTCTCCATGTTCAACTCTTGTGCAAGTACAGTCATACCTCTGTTACATATTAACCCTTTGGGGGTCGGTGCCGTACTAGTCGTTTACGAGCAGGGGTTGGTGCCATCTAGTACGCCCAAATTCTAGCGGCCTCAATTTAAGCAGAAAACGTCTGGTAGGCATACATATGAAAGAATGGGTCTGTGTGGTCAGTGTGCGCAGTATAAAAAAATCCTGCAGTACACACTGTATAATGAGAGAAAAAACTCTGACCGTTTTCGATTAAAACAAGATTTTGCAGTCGATTTTCGTATGGTTTTTATTGATGTATTCTTGGTCTCATTTGATAGAATGGAAGATATATTACAGAAATAAAGATAATTTTGATTGGTATGACAATGACAAGTACCTTGAAATTGAGCTCAAAGTAGAAAAAATGTTCTTTTTGCGATGTTCAAGAGTAAAAAACACACCATGCCAATAAATCAACTGGGGTCTTATATTCATGCACAATTTGATATTATTTATCCTTTTTACAATGATCGTTGTATACATAACAGTTTTTTTTTTTTTGTGAGAATAAAAATTCAAAAAAAAGCAAAAGTAATGGAACAGAGGCCTGGAGCTGTTGAACGAAAATGTTATTTTAGTGCTGGAATGTCTGCCTTTTTATTGGACCCTATTTTTTGGGGTTTAAATTTTTGTGTGAAAGGAAAATTGCCATATTCTAACTTTTTGGGTAGATGAAAAAAAAAATAGGGGTTTCATTAATATAGAAAAATGGGTTCTAAAATACAAATTTTAGGAGACTGAAACATTGGAACAAAAATGGGTCTGGGAAAATCCTGAGCGAAGTGTCATGGCTTAACCGCAAAAATTTCCCCGTTTTTTCGATCAAATTTAAATTTTTTGGTGGCGTTATGATGGAAAAAAAGATTCTCTACATTTCAAAATTTTTTTTTTTTCAAATTTTTGCCCCCGGGGAACACTTTCCGAAACCTGCCCCCCCCAAAGGGTTAATCCGTCAGAGGGGATATTTTCAAAAACAACTTTAAACCCCAATCAATTTTTCCCCCATAATAAATAATGGAAATAAAATTAATCCGCCCAAGACTTTCAAAATAGTTAAATAAAATTTTTTTTGAATTTTTTTACATTAAATAATACACAATTTAAGAACAATAAATAAATAAAATTAAAATTGTACAATAACATTCCCATTTATTGAAGAGTTTTTGTGTGGAGGACGGGAGGGGGAAAGGTGGGTAGTATGCTATTTTTGGGGGGAAACCCCCTTCCCAAACACTAGGTACCAATTTTTTTCTGGGGTTTTTCCCCTTTTTTTTGAATGCCACTGGACCAGCGAGAGTCACTGGTCTTTCAAACAATAAACTGCCGGGAGCTCTGTGTCTGGCGATTCTTTAAACATCCCTGAAATGACACACCACTTTCATTGTACGGTTCCCGCAGGCCTGCAACAGCATGGTTGGGTGATATTCATCCCCAAACCTTCCCTCAGTCCATTTGGGGCAGACTCCAATCCTTGAAGAGGCACCTTCTTCCCCCGGTTCCCCTCCCCCTCCTCGAACCATTGTCCCCACCTCTGGTCTCTTGTTGCAGTTCGTTGAAGCTCTTGCAGATCTTCAGTGGTTAGCTCTTCCTTTGTCCTCCACCAACTGTTCCACATCCTCACCCTCACCCTAACCCCATAGACTTGCCCAATTCCCCCAAATTTTTTCCCAACAGGTAGGCTCAGGCTCAGCCAGGGTTCTGAGGTCAGCCCCCCTTCAAAATCCCTCTCTTGGACCATCGGGCCCAATTTTCTCAGGCAGAGTTCAAAGTCCGGGGTCACTCCCTCCCAAGCCTTACCTATAAGGTTTAAAAATGCACATATGGGAAAAGGTTTTCCCCAAATCTCTTAGGGTTTATTTTTCTTTTGGTCACATCAAAGCACTTTTTAAACATGCTTTGGTGTAGAGTTTTTAAAAATTTTAAATGACCCTGGTCCATGGGCTGGGGGAGGGTGGGGTTAGGGGCAAGAACTTCACTTTTTGAATTTTTAAATCCTCCCCCAAATTTTTCAATTTGGGGGATGACAAGGGCATTGTCCCTTATCAGGAGGCATTTTAATGGCAAATTATTGTCCAAAGATATTTCTTCACCTGGGGGCCCAAAAACGCCATTGAACCACTCTAAGAAAATGTCCTTTGTGACCCGCCTTTTTTTTAAATTCCCATCACACAAAGTTAGACTTGGTGACACCGCATCTCCAAACACTGGGGTTTTCAAAAGATACACCATAAAAGGGTTCCTTTGCAATCCCCTGGCATTGCAAAACATCAAAATTAGCCTGTCTTTCATGGCTTATGTCCTGTGTGCCTTTTCCTCCGAGTAATGAAGGTCCGTTGGGCATTTTCTTCCAAAACAGGCCGTTTCATCACAATTAAACCCTTGTTGGGGGGGTTTTTATTATGTACTCCCGGAACAGGCATATTTTTCAGCCGCACTTTTGTCAGAACTGGTGCCTCACCATGCCTCACAACACTATGATGCCACTTCGATTTTTTTGGAAACCCCCTGCTGGCCCAAAATCCTCACTTCAGCCTCCAGGTTTTCTTAAGGGATCATCATGCAACGCCTTGCTTTTTTCCTATTATTGCCTCCAAACACTATTTTTGCTAACTGTTTCTCGTTGATCCCACCAACAACAACCTTTCCCATCTTCCAGCACTTGTGATCTCTGTTTTGTGATCACAGATGAACCTTCCCCAAAAACAGCTTCCGATTTTCGTGTATTTTCCTTGGTCACAATGGGGATGGTAGAATAGGCTTTACCATACAGCCTGGCCCGCTCGGATGCATCCCTTTCATATTTTTCATTCTATCTCCCCTTTTTCATTCTATCTATTTTTGTTCCTCTTTCCCCGGCTTACCACTAGGGCTTTCCTTGGACCCTTAGCTTATTTAGCAGTTGAAGCACTAAAAAAGTGGAAAAACAAATACTGGATGAATGCGTGGGTGGGGGGGGGTGGTGTCTCGCTTTAAACAAAGCACACGCCCCTGGGTGGCGTCACGGGGCGCCACCGGACCGTCTGGTCTGAATAGTAAAAGTTTGCCACTCCTTTTGGCCCATAGTTTGTATGGCTGTTAACCAGGAAGGCTAGAATCGTAGTATTAGGCTTTAGCCAGGTTTAGTAAGAATGTGGACATATGGCCTGCAGGGTTGCATGTGAATGGGACTTGCACATGAATAAATAGAATTATAAAAGCTTATTGCTTGGGTAGCATTGAAAATTGAGTTGGGCAAATATTCTGTTGTGGGTTATTTTAAGGGGGCCCCCCCAGTATGGGCCAACAGGCCTGCTGCAGGCCCCTTTTTATGTTCATATGTTCTTAAATTTTTCGCATTTACATATTGAATAAATAAAATTGAGGAAACAGGTCAAATATATTTTTTGGGGGAAAAACTAGTCAGAGAGCCCGTTTGTCGGCGTGGTAAAGAGTCGTCGCTAAGGGGGGAAGCTTAATGCTATGAGGTCATCGTAATGCTTGTTAAAAAGATCTGAAGAGAAAGATAGATGTTATTGTTGGTTGAGAGGTTTTTCTTGTTCTCTTGAAAAAACGGGTTAGGGCATTAATCATTTAATAAGAGGTTGATGTCAGGATCCGTTTGGGTTCATAATAATGAGTGTGATTCTATAATTAGACTTAAGAATAGGACAAGAAAAGATTTTTTGGACGTGAATTTGTACCTTAGTTATTTTACAAATGCAATTAAATGAACTATGGTAGTTATTCTAAAGCTAGAAATAAAGGATGGGGAAAATAATAGAAAACAATGAAAGTAAAACAATTTAGCACCTGAGTTGCCCCTTAACCCTTTGACTGCCCAACCCCTCAACCCTGAGAGCCATTCTGTTGTCGAAAAATATTAAAAAAAAAAATTCTTATCAAAATTTTAAAGATTATTTTTCTGATTTTTTTTATCCTAAAAACAGATTTTTCCCATCAATACTTACCGAGAATGGAGGTGTAAAGTTGGAGAAAATGAGCTGTAGGCAACAGCAGCAAATGCCACTCACTCAGAAAACTTTGTTTATTCCTTCGTAGATTTCTCGTTTTTCATATTTTTTTTTTTACGTAACTTATGTGGCCTGTTAGACCAAGGTAAGGTGCAATGTTTATATATACACTCGTTTTTTGCAACACAATACTAGCATAAACATTACATCTTTATATTGTTTACAAAACTTGTTTACACAAACAATAAAAAAAATTTTATTTCTATTGTTCTATAAATATATACAGTGGACCCCTGAGTATCGAAATTTAAACCATTACAGGAGCTATCACTTAAGGCAGTTTCAAATTTTAACCATTTTTCCCATAAGAAATAATGCAAATACAATAAACCGTTCCCAAAAAAAAATTCATACAAAATAATTAAAAACAATATTCATCCTGAATCCATCCAAATGTGAAATCATCTCAGTCAATCAACAATGATAGATGCAGTGTTATCAAAACTACCCGGAGCAACAGTCATTGCCCCACTAGTGTCTTGCTTGGAGCAGCTCTGGGGAAACGAGGCCATTGACACAATTCTCAGGAAGAAACTGGAAGATTGGGAGAATGGAACAAAATAGGAATCTTGACACCCCTGATGCCTTTTTTCTCACAAAATCTTGAGTCTGCCCAGGTTGACATATTTCCCAAGATGTGCTCCCATATTAACTCATACTGCCGAATATGCGTATCCCGAGGCAGATCTTTACTAAAGTACTTAACCTTACTCTAGAAGATGGGCAGTGGGACCAAGCTACCTCCCAGTCAGACTAGGAGGCATTGGGGTCCATAAGTCATCTCAGTTTCTCTACCTGCTTTCCTGTCTTCTGCATTGCATCCAGAGGGCTTTGGGAGCAATTCTTCCTGAACATCCTTAGGGACACGATTGGGATCCATGACCAAAAGTTCGTTGATGGGCAGGATCTGGGATAACCCAACAGGCTCTGAAACCCGGCCTGCTCCCCCCCCAACTCCCGTCCCCCTAGGATGGCCCAATATAAAAATATAGCCTCAGCAATGCTTCAGGTGTGTCAGGGGAAAGGGTGAGCCCGCCTCCCTTTAGTGGCTCCCATGCAGGGGGCTTTCTTTTTGGGTGTTCCCAACTCCAGCCTTGGACCCCCCCCCAAAGACCATCCGCATTGGTGTTGCCCTTGCTTGCCCCTTTTTTTGAAACACAGGTGTTTTTTGGAAACAGCGACCATTGGGTACCTGGTCTTTTTTAAGAAATCGAGGAAAGATTGCAAGACATGAAGAGGTTAATAACATTATCAAAGGAGCCTCACAACAGCCCGGGTGCCCAGCAGTAAGGGAACCACCCCCCCAATATGCAGATCTGATGGGGAAAAACGTCCAGATGGTATCACCCTTCAAGCCTGGACAGACGGCAAGCAGGTGGTGTGGGACTACACATGTGCATCTACCTTGGCTGATACCATCTCCCAAAACACCAGGGGGAAGGAGGGGGAGCTGCCCCCTTCAGGGAGTCCCGAAGTCAGGGAAAAAATGGAGAACTTGCCCATCATTATATGTTTTTTCCCATAGGCTCAGAGACCCTTGGCTCATGGGGGAAAAAGTGCATCTAAGTTCCTCAAAAGGGCTGGGCAAAAACTCAACAGGGTAACTGGGATCCCAGGGCAGCTAGTTTTCTGTTCCACGACTCAGCGCTGCTGTTCAGAGGGTAATGCATGCTGTATTCTGGGCACCGCCCCCGCTCGAAAGCTGGATGAGATTTTGCATTATAATCAGTGACAAACATGTAACAATATGTACTAGACATGTATCTCCCTCGGATTGTATATGCCATCTTTATATCAACAGTATCTCTTAAATCTTTTGTACCATATTATGTAATAAAATATACCTATTGGAAAAAAAAAAAAAAAAAAAAGGGGGGGTAGGAGAAATGGAATATTCAAATGGCATCAGGAAGAAATCCAAAAATTCTTTTTTAAGCCTTTT
>WNWK01028246.1:0-25568 GCA_009830355.1 Cherax destructor | reverse complement strand
GTGGTAGGATGTGTAGTAGGATGTGTGTAGGATGTGTTGATGTGGTAGGATGTGTAGTAGGATGTGTGTAGGATGTGTGGTAGGATGTGTGGTAGGATGTGTAGTAGGATGTGTGGTAGGATGTGTAGTAGGATGTGTAGTAGGATGTGTAGTAGGATGTGTAGTAGGATGTGTAGTAGGATGTGTAGTAGGATGTGTGGTAGGATGTGTAGTAGGATGTGTAGTAGGATGTGTGGTAGGATGTGTAGTAGGATGTGTAGTAGGATGTGTGTAGGATGTGTAGTAGGATGTGTGTAGGATGTGTAGTAGGATGTGTCGTAGGATGTGTGGTAGGATGTGTTGTAGGATGTGTTGTAGGATGTGTGTAGGATGTGTAGTAGGATGTGTAGTAGGATGTGTAGTAGGATGTGTAGTAGGATGTGTGGTAGGATGTGTAGTAGGATGTGTGGTAGGATGTGTAGTAGGATGTGTGGTAGGATGTGTAGTAGGATGTGTAGTAGGATGTGTGGTAGGATGTGTAGTAGGATGTGTGGTAGGATGTGTGGTAGGATGTGTGGTAGGATGTGTGGTAGGATGTGTAGTAGGATTATTATTATTATTATTATTATTATTATTATTATTATTATTATTATTTATCGCGAATTAATTTTGTAAGTAATTGAAATATCTCTCTCTCTCTCACTTTCTCTCTCTCTCTCTCTCTCTCTCTCTCTCTCTCTCTCTCTCTCTCTCTCTCTCACTCACACAGCTGGTTGAGTCCAGATGGCCAGGTATTCGTCGTTAGGTACATAGCAGACGCAGCTGGCTTCAGAGTACGTAGTGAAGCAGTACCTGTGGACTCTAGAGGAGTAGCTGCCAATGGTGAGCAGGTCTTCCCCAGGACTCCTGAAGGTACCTTCATCCTTACCCAGGACTCCTGAAAGTGCCTACATCCTTCCCCGTGACACCTGAAGATACCTACCTACTTTATAGCACTGCTGAAGGTATCTACATCCTTCTCAAGGATTCCTGATGGTACCTACATCCTTCTCCAGGACTCCTGAAGGAAAATACTTCCTTCTTCAGTACTCCTGAAGATACCTACATCGTCACCCGGGACTCCTGAATGTACCTACTTCCTTCATCAGAACCCATTAAGGTACCTGCGTCCTTTTCCAGGACTCCTGAAGGTACCTACATCCTTCTCCAAGACTCTTAAAGGTACCTGCATCCCTCTCCAGGACTCCTGAAGGTACCTACATCCCTCTCCAGGACTCCTGAAGGTACCTACATCCCTCTCCAGGACTCCTGAACGTACCTACATCGTCCACCGGGTCTCCTGAAGGTACCTACGTCTTTCTCCAGAACTCCTGAAGGTACCTACATCCTTCTCCAGGTCTCCTGAAGGTACCTACGTCCTTTCCCAGGACTCTTAAAGGTACCTACATCCCTCTCCAGGACTCCTGAAGGCACCTACATCCCTCTCCAGGACTCCTGAAGGTACCTACATCCCTCTCCAGGACTTCTGAAGGTTCCTACATCCCTCTACAGGACTCCTGAAGTACCTACGTCCTTCCCCAGGACTCCTGAAGGTACCTACGTCCTCTCCAAGACTCTTAAAGGTACCTACATCCCTCTCCAGGACACCTGAAGGTACCTACATCCCTCTCCAGGACTCCTGAAGGTACCTACATCCCTCTCCAGGACTCCTGAAGGTACCTACATCCCTCTCCAGCACTCCTGAAGGTATCTACATCTCTCTCCAGGACTCTTGAAGGTACCTACGTCCTTCCCCAGGACTCCTGAAGGTACCGACGTCCTTCTCCAGGACTCCTGAAGGTAACTACGTCCTTCCCCAATATTCCTGAAGGTATCTACATCGTCCACCGGGTCTCCTGAAGGTACCTACGTCCTTCTCCAGAACTCCTGAAGGTACCTGCGTCCTTTTCCAGGACTCCTGAAGGTACCTACATCCTTCGCCAGGACTCTTGAAGGTACCTACGTCCTTTCCCAGGACTCTTAAAGGTACCTACATCCCTCTCCAGGACTCCTGAAGGCACCTACATCCCTTTCCAGGACTCCTGAAGGTACCTACATCCCTCTCCAGGACTCCTGAAGGTACCTACATCCCTCTCCATGACTTCTGAAGGTACCTACATCCCTCTTCAGGACTCCTGAAGGTACCTACGTCCTTCCCCAGGACTACTGAAGGTACCTACGTCCTTCTCCAGGACTCCTGAAGGTACCTACGTCCTTCCCCAGTATTCCTGAAGGTACCTACATCCTTCCCCAGGACTCCTGAAGGAACCTTAGACATATAGAAGAAATTAGAAGCTATTTAGAGGGAAATTTAGATATTTTGGACTCACCTCCCTGATAATGGTAGGCCGAAAAAGTCGAAAAAAATTCCTCCCTAGTGTATTTTTCACAAAAAAAAAAGGGGGCTCTGAAAAAAAACCATGGGTATTGGTGTCCTGCAGGTGCTGGTCCTCTCCTGGAGGAGTAGCAGCAGCTGAGACGGAGGGGGGTCTTTTTTGTTTGTTTTTTTGTGTCTGTATGTGTATTGTGTGTGTGTGTGTGTGTTGTGTGTGTGTGTGTGTGTGTGTTGTGTGTGTGTGTTGTGTGTGTGTGTGTGTGTGTGTGTGTGTGTGTGTTGTGTGTGTTGTGTGTGTGTGTGTGTGTTGTGTGTGTGTGTGTGTGTTGTGTGTGTGTGTGTGTGTGTGTGTGTGTGTGTGTGTGTGTGTGTGTGTGTGTGTGTGTGTGTTGTGTGTGTTGTGTGTGTGTGTGTGTGTGTGTGTGTGTGTGTGTGTGTGTGTGTGTGTGTGTGTGTGTGTGTGTGTGTGTGTGTGTTGTGTGTGTTGTGTGTGTGTGTGTGTGTGTGTGTGTGTGTGTACTCACCTATTTGTACTCACCTATTTGTACTCACCTATTTGTGGTTGCAAGGGTCGAGTCATAGCTCCTGGCCCCGCCTCTTCACTGATTGCTACTAGGTCCTCTCTCTCCCTGCTCCATGAGCTTTATCAAACCTAGTCTTAAAACTATGTATGGTTCCTGCCTCCACTATGTCGCTTTCTAGGCTATTCCACTTCCTGACAACTCTATGACTGAAGAAATACTTCCTAACATCCCTTTGACTCATAGGAGTCTTCAACTTCCAATTGTGACCCCTTGTTTCTGTGTCCCCTCTCTGGAACATCTTGTCTCTGTCCACCTTATCTATTCCTCGCAGTATTTTATATGTCGTTATCATGTCTCCCCTAACCCTCCTGTCCTCTAGTGTCGTCAGGCCGATTTCCCTTAACCTTTCTTCGTAGGACAATCCCCTTAGCTCTGAAACTAGTCTTGTTGTAAACCTCTGCACTTTCTCTAATTTCTTGACGTGCTTGACCAGGTGTGGGTTCCAAACTGGTGCTGCATACTCCAGTATGGGCCTGACGTATATGGTGTACAGAGTCTTGAATGATTCCTTAGTGAGGTATTGGAACGCTATTCTTAGGTTTGCCAGCCGCCCGTATGCTGCAGCAGTTATCTGATTGATGTGTGCCTCAGGAGATGTGCTCGGTATTATACTCACCCCAAGATCTTTTTCTTTGAGTGAGGTTTGCAGTCTTTGGCCACCTAGACTATACTCTGTCTGCGGTCTTCTTTGCCCTTCCCCGATCTTCATGACTTTACATTTGGCAGGGTTAAATTCAAGGAGCCAGTTACTGGACCAGGCTTGCAGCCTGTCCAGGTCTCTTTGTAGTCCTGCCTGATCCTCGAGTGATTTAATTCTTCTCATTAACTTCACATCATCTGCAAACAGGGACACTTCTGAGTCTATCTCTTCTGTTAGGTCATTCACATATACCAAAAACAGTACAGGTCCTAGGACTGACCCTTGTGGAACCCCACTCGTCACAGGTGCCCACTCTGACACCTCTTCACGTACCATGACTCGTTGTTGCCTCCCTCTCAGATATTCTCTGATCCATTGCAGTGCCTTTCCTGTTACGTGTGCCTGATCCTCTAGCTTTTGAATTAACCTCTTGTGAGGAACTGTGTCGAACGCCTTCTTGCAGTCCAAGAAAATGCAGTCTATCCACCCCTCTCTCTCGTGTCTTACTTCTGTTACCTTGTCATAAAACTCCAGTAGGTTTGTGACACAGGATTTTCCTTCCCTGAAACCGTGCTGGTTGTCGTTTATAAGCTTGTGTCTTTCTAGGTGCTCCACCACTCTCCTCCTGATGATCTTCTCCATGACTTTGCATACTATACACGTCAGTGACACAGGTCTGTAGTTTAATGCCTCGTGTCTGTCTCCTTTCTTAAAAATTGGGACTACATTTGTGTGTGTGTGTGTGTGTGTTGTTGTGTGTGTGTGTGTGTGTGTGTGTGTGTGTGTGTGTGTGTGTGTGTGTGTGTATGTGTGTGTTTGTGTGTGTGTGTGTGTGTGTGTGTTAGAACCTTTGAATTAGAACTGGTCTCAGCTTTCAATTAGAACTGTTTCTTAAGCTTGGTTGAGACTAATTAAGTTTGTGGCACTCTCTAAGTTAGCTTAAAGTTAGCTTAGGGTATATTAAGTTATTTTGTGACGACAGAGTGGTAGTTTAAGTTGATATTTGTTAAAAGTTATCATCTAACCAGCTTCCTAACTCACCTAACTAACTAGAAGTTAGTTGAACTCTCTAGAATAAACATCGTAAATAATACCTATGATAATTCTGTGTTGTTAAGGTCCAGAATTATATATTGTTAGGCCAGTAGTTCCTCCTTAAGGCGTATTAATAAAATTACATGACATAAATTGTGTATTAATGTCCCCATATATATTATATTCACACCACACATTAACCTCAGACATGACATCTCCACTGCCTCCAGCCTTCTCCTCGTTGCAACATTCATCACCCATGCTTCACACCCATATAAGAGTGTTGGTATAACTATACTCTCATACATTCCCCTCTTTACTTCCATGGACAAAGTTCTTTGTCTCCACAGACTCCGAAGTGCACCACTCACCCTTTTTCCCTCATCAATTCTATGATTCACCTCATCCTTCATAGACCCATCTGCTGACATGTCCACTCCCAAATATCTGAATACATTCACCTCCTCCATACTCTCTCCCTCCAATCTGATATCCAATCTTTCGTCACCTAATCTTTTTGTTATCCTCATCACCTTACTCTTTCCTATATTCACTTTCAATTTTCTCCTTTTACACACCCTACCAAATTCATCCACCAACCTCTGCAGCTTCTCTTCAGAATCTCCCAAAAGCACAGTGTCATCAGCAAAAAGCAACTGTGACAACTCCCACTTTGTATTTGATTCTTTGTCTTTTAACCCCACACCTCTTGCCAAGACCCTCGCATTCACTTCTCTTACAACCCCATCTATAAATATATTGAACAACCACGGTGACATCACACATCCTTGTCTAAGGCCCACTTTTACTGGGAAATAGTCCCCTTCCCTACTACATACTCTAACCTGAGCCTCACTATCCTCATAAAAACTCTTCACTGCTTTCAGTAACCTACCTCCTATTCCATACACCTGCAACATCTGCCACATTGGCCCCCTATCCACCCTATCATACCCCTTTTCCAAATCCATAAATGCCATAAAAACCTCTTTACCCTTATCCAAATACTGTTCACCTATATGTTTCACTGTAAACACTTGGTCTACACACTCCCTACCTTTCCTAAAGCCCCCTTGTTCATCTGCTATCCTGCTTTCTGTCTTACTCTTAATTCTTTCAATAATAACTCTACCATACACTTTACCTGGTATACTCAACAGACTTATTCCCCTATAATTTTTGCACTCTCTTTTGTCCCCTTTGCCTTTATACAAAGGAACAATACACGCTCTCTGCCAATCCCTAGGTACCTTACCCTCTTCCATACATTTATTAAATAATAGCACCAACCACTCCAAAACTATATCTCCGCCTGCTTTTAACATTTCTATCGTTATCCCATCAATCCCAGCTGCCTTACCCCCTTTCATTCTACCCACTGCCTCACGAACTTCCCCTACACCCACAACTGGCTCTTCCACACTCCTACAAGATGTTATTCCTCCTTGCCCTATACACGAAATCACAGCTTCCCTATCTTCATCAACATTTAACAACTCGTCAAAATATTCCCTCCATCTTCCCGATACCTCTAACTCTCCATTTAATAACTCTCCTCTCCTATTTTTAACTGTCAAATCCATTCGTTCCCTAGGCTTCCTCAACTTATTAATCTCACTCCAAAACTTTTTCTTATTTTCAACAAAATTTGTTGATAACATCTCATCCACTCTCTCATTTGCTCTCTTTTTACATTGCTTCACCACTCTCTTAACCTCTCTTTTTCTCCATATACTCTTCCCTCCTTGCATCACTTCTACTTTGTAAAACCTCTCATATGCTAACTTTTTCTCCCTTACTACTCTCTTTACATCATCATTCCACCAATCGCTCTTCTTCCCTCCCGCACCCACTCGCCTGTAACCACAAACTTCTGCTGAACACTCTAACACTACATTTTTAACCCTTTACCAGGCCACGCATCAAATTTGAGACACTCCTAACATTTGCAACCTATATTCTTGATAATATAACAATTCTAAGACATATTTATTTGTGTTCATTTGTCGTTTTTTTCGCTCTAAATACTCCACTTGCAGAATCAAAATGAGCAATATCTGGCCTATAAAGTTAATCCTGACATAATCTTCGACCCCATTGCCTACACTCTCACTAGCCCATCTATCCTCCAATAGTTGTTTATATCTTACCCTAACTGCCTCCTCTTTTAGTTTATAAACCTTCACCCTCTCTTACTTACTGCTTCTATTTTCCTTGTATCCCATCTACCTTTTACTCCCACTGTAGCTATAACTAAAAAGTGATCTGATATATCTGTGGCCCTCTATAAACATGTACATCCTGAAGTCTACTCAACAGTCTTTTATCTACCAATACATAGTCCAACAAACTACTGTCATTACGCCCTACATCATATCTTGTATACTTATTTATCCTCTTTTTCTTAAAATATGTATTACCTATAACTAAACCCCTTTCTTACAAAGTTCAATCAAAGGGCTCCATTATCATTTACACCTGGCACCCCAAACTTACCTACTACACCTCTCTGCATGTTTCTCCCACTTTAGCATTTAGGTCCCCTACCACAATTACTCTCTCACTTGGTTCAAAAGTTCCTATACATTCGCTTAACATCTCCCAAACTCTCTCTCTCTCTCCTCTACACTCCTCTCTTCTCCAGGTACATACACGCTTATTATGACCCACTTTTCGCATCCAACCCTTATTTTAATCCACATAATCCTTGAATTTACACATTTATATTCCCTCTTTTCCTTCCATAACTGATCCTTCAACATTATTGCTACCCCTTCCTTAGCTCTAACTCTCTCAGATACTCCTGACTTAATCCCATTTATTTCTCCCCACTGAAACTCGCCTACCCCTTCAGCTTTGTTTCGCTTAGGCCAGGACATCCAACTTCTTTTCATTCATAACATCAGCAATCATCTCTTTCTTATCATCCGCACTACATCCACGCACATTCAGACAACCCAATTTTATAAAGTTTTTCTTCTTCTATTTTCTAGTAAATGTGTACAGGAGAAGGGGTTACTAGCCCATTGCTCCCGGCATTTTAGTCACCTCATACGACACGCATGGCTTACGGAGGAAAGATTCTTTTCCACTTCCCCATGGACAATAGAGAAAATAAAAAAAACAAGAGCTATTAAGAAAAAGAAGAAAAACCTAGATGTGTGTATGTATATATATGCATGTGCATGCCTGTGTAGTGTGACCTAAAGTGTAAGTAGCTAGATATACCTGTTATCCAGCGTGTTTATGAGACAGAAAAAAGACACCAGCAATCCTACCATCATGTAAAACAGTTTCAGGTTTCTGTTTCACAGTCACCTGGCATATATATATATATATATATATATATATATATATATATATATATATATAGAGAGAGAGAGAGAGAGAGAGAGAGAGAGAGAGAGAGAGAGAGAGAGAGAGAGGAGCCATATATATATTATATATGGCTGGAGAAGGCTGGAGGCAGTGGAGATGTCATGTCTGAGGTCAATGTGTGGTGTGAATATAATGCAGAGAATTCGGAGTTTGGAAATTAGGAGGAGGTGGGGATTACCAAAACGATTGTCCAGAGAGCTGAGGAGGGTTGTTGAGGTGGTTTGGACATGTAGAGAGAATGGAACGAGACAGAGTGACTTCGAGATGTATAAATCTGTAGTGGAGGAAGGCGGGGTAGGGGTCGGCCTAGGAAAGGTTGGAGGGAGGGGTAAAGGAAGTTTTGTGTGCGAGGGCTTGGATTTCCAGCAAGCATGTGAGCGTATTTGATAGGAGTGAATGGAGGCATATGGTTTTTAATACTTGACGTGCTGTTGGAGTGTGAGCAAAGTAACATTTATGAAGGGATTCAGGGAAACCGGCAGGCCGGACTTGAGTTCTGGAGATGGGAAGTACAGTGCCGGCACTCTGAAGGAGGGTGTAAATGTTGCAGTTTTATAACTGTAGTGTAAAGCACCCTTCTGGCAAGACAGTGATGGAGTGAATGATGATGAAAGTTTTTCTTTTCGGGCCACCCTGCCTTGGTGGGAATCGGCCGATGTGTTAAAAAAAAAAATAAAAAAAAATATATATATATATATATATATATATATATATATATATATATATATATATATATATATATATATATATGTGTGTGTGTGTGTGTGTGTGTGTGTGTGTGTGTGTGTGTGTGTGTGTGTGTGTGTGTGTGTGTGTGTGTGTGGGAGCCACAACCACGACGTCAGAGATACCTCTCACTAACTCTCACTAAAGTCTTCGGTGGAGTGTCTGACACATAAGGACTTAGTTTACCTTGATCCACCTTAAGACCTTCACCTCTAAGACCAGTCTTATCATGGAGAGACTCTTTTAACATCCATGGGGGGAGCGATAAACCCCTGTGAGTCGTTCAGCGCTGGGGCTGTGGTAGCGCCTATTTGTGCATCAAAAATCTCAGAAATACTGGAATCCAATCCCTTTATAAGGGATCTAATCCCCTAATAAGGGATCCAGTCTTATTATAAGGAATCCAATCCTGTTATAAGGGATCCAATCTCCTTATAAGGGATCAATCCCATTATAAGGAATCCAATCCTCTTATAAGGAATACAGTATCCTTGTAAAAGAAGCCAATCCTCTTATAAGGAATCCAATTCCCTTATCAAGGATCCATTTCCTTTCATAGGTATTCAGTCCCCTTATAAGGAATACATTCCCCTTATAAAAAGATCCAATTCCCATATAAGGCATCCAATTCCCTATATAAGGGATTCAGTACCCTTATAAGGTAATCCAATCATTTTATAAGGGATCCAGTATCCTTAAAAGAGAATCCAATCATTTTATAAGGAAATCTAATCCCCTTGTAAATTATCGAAATCCCTTTGTAAGTGATCCAATCCCTTTATAAGGGATCCAATCCCCTCATAAATGATCCACTCCTCTTATAAGGGATCCAATCCTCTCATAAATAATCCAATCCTCATATAAGTGATCCAATTTTCTTATAAAGGATTCCAATGCTCTTATAATGGAATCCAATCCCCTTATAATGGAATCCAATCCTCTAATAAAGGAATAAAATCCCCTTATTAAGGAATCCAATCCCCTAATAAAGGAATCCATTCCCCTAATAAAGGAATCCAATCCCCTTATAATGGAATCCAATCCCCTAATAAAGGAATTCAATCCCCTTATAAAGGAATTCAATCCCCTTATAAAGGAATCCAATCCCCTATTAAATGAATCCAATCCCCTTATAATGGATTCCAATCCCCTAATAAAGGAATCCAATCCCCTTATAGGCGATCCAAACCCCTTATAGGCGATCCCATCCCTCGTGCAAGGGATTGCATCCGACGCAGCGGGCAGCCGCACTCCAGCAGGTGAGTTATAGCAGTACGAGGCGCCAGAT
The DNA here is from genome assembly GCA_009830355.1 of Cherax destructor. Lineage (NCBI taxonomy): Eukaryota > Metazoa > Arthropoda > Malacostraca > Decapoda > Parastacidae > Cherax > Cherax destructor. The sequence goes on along the minus strand of WNWK01028246.1, from coordinate 15,564 downwards.
ACAACCTCTCTAATGCTCTAGTTAGGTCCGAGTGATAGCGGGGTGAGTTATGGCACTCTCTGGCACCAGGCACTCGGGCACTCTAATGGCCTAGTTAGGTTAGGGTGATAGGCAATGATTTCCATCCTGATTTACAAGGTTCAAGCACCGCTGTGTTTACACTGGCGGTCAGTCTCATTTACACTGTTAGAACGAGGCTGTTAGTGCTGTGATTTGGGTTGGTCTCGGGTGTTGTAAATTGGGTTGGTCTCGGGAGTTGTAAATTGGGTTGTTAGGTGTTGTAAACTGGGTTGATCTTAGGTGATGTAAATTGGATCGATCCTAGGTGCTGTAACTAGGAGTTTCTAGGTTGTAAACTTGGGTTGTGGAAAAGTGAGAGAGTGAGACACCTCTTATCCACTTTCAACGTGTCCTTTTAGACCTATATGATCTCTCTCTCTCTCTCTCTCTCTCTCTCTCTCTCTCTCTCTCTCTCTCTCTCTCTCTCTCTCTCTCTCTCTCTCTCTCTTTGATCTTAATAGAGAAAGTCAGTAAGATCCTCACAAGAAATATTACCTCAGTTTAACTAATTTTTTGTCAAAAGATTAATGTGTGTGTGTGTGTGTGTGTGTGTGTATGTGTACTCACCTATTTGTACTCACCTATTTGTGGTTGCAGGGGTCGATTCATAGCTCCTGGCCCCGCCTCTTCACTGACCGCTACTAGGTCTTCTCTCTCCCTGCTCCATGAGCTTTATCATACCTCGTCTTAAAGCTATGTATGGTTCCTGCCTCCACTACGTCGCTTGCCAGACTATTCCACTTCCTGACTACTCTGTGACTGAAGAAATACTTCCTAACATCCCTTTAACTTATCTGAGTCTTCAACTTCCAACTGTGTCCCTTTGTTGCTGTGTCCCATCTCTGGAACATCCTGCCTCTGTCCACCTTGTCGATTCCTCTCAGTATTTTATATCTCGTAATCATATCCCCCCTATCTCTCCTGTCCTCCAGTGTCGTCAGGTCGATTTCCCTTAACCTCTCCTCGTAGGACATACCCCTTAGCTCCGGGACTAGTCTTGTTGCAAACCTTTGTGTGTGTGTGTGTGTGTGTACTCACCTAGTTGGGGTTGCAGGGGTCGATTCATAGCTCCTGGCCCCGCCTCTTCACTGTGTGTGTGTGTGTAATTAGGACTGGTTGGTTGGTTAATGGGGTTTAAAGTCTATCTACTACACCAGGGTCATTAAGACTGGTTGGTTGGTTAATGAGGTTTAAAGTCTATTTACATTATTAGTAGTAGTAGTAATTACATGACCACTAATCGTCCACTAGAGTACACGAGCTGAACCACTCATCATAAGACTTATACAACACGGTAAGATTTATACAACACGGACGCCTGTCCCTCTTTTCAAGCCAGCACAGAATTTCCACCCTGGCTCACTAGGCCTTAATCAATTCCCTGATTTCATTAGTTTTTGCAAGACTGTGAATAAATTCTCCTGTTTTTGAAGAGCAAAGAGAGAGAGAGAGAGAGAAAGAGAGTGTATGTCACTCAGAGATTACTATCAGAGTGCCCATCACTCACTACCAGTCCTGACGCATCTGAGTGCGGAAAAAATAGCAGTGGGATGCTGGAGATTTTATCTCAGGGAGTAAATTTGTCACAGCATCCCAGGTGGGTGGAAAATGGTGACACTCACACACACACACATACACACACACATATATACACACATAAACACACACACACACACACACACACACACACACACACACAGATAGCCATCTCGCAGAGATCTCACTCTCGAGATAAGATTAGAAAAGAGATAGAAGATGCTCAGTGGAGTGCAGCATCATGGTTGATGCAACCCACTGAAGCCTGGCACTACCATGACGCCCACTGAAGCCTGGCACTACCATGACGCCCACTGAAGCCTGGCCTGCTACATCACTCAGCTACCATCCCTCGCTTCAGCTACCCCTGACGCTACTCTGAATTTACAAGCACTTACTAAGAGATACAGTGCCATGATGGTGGCACTGTGCCTTCAGTGAGGCACTGTACCTTCCTCCCCGACGTCCCTGTCCTCCACATTCTCCCTTTTCCCCTACCCTTCCTATCATTCCTATCCTCTACCCACCATATCCTCTTTCAGAGGTACCTTCCAGCAGTGCTACAGTCCCGTGGCTGGGTTGGTAGCGCACTCAGATCACACACTGAGGTCCGGGGGTTCGATCCCCGGTACGGGTGGAAACATTAGGACGTGTTTCCTTAAGACACCTGCTGTCCATGTTCACCAAACAGTAAAATAGGTACCTGGGTGTTAGTGGACTGGTGTGGGTCGCATCCTGGGACAAAATTGACCTAATTTGCGGGAAATGCTCCACATAACAAGGGACTTTCTATATAGTAGTATGTCATAGGTGTCAGCTATGGTCTGTATAAGTTGTATCATGTACTGCTAGAAATAATCATTATTATTATTATTATTATTATTATTATTATTATTATTATTATTATTGTTATTATTATTGTTGTTGTTGTTGTTGTTGTTGTTGTGGTTGTTGTTGTTGTTGTTGTTGTTATTATTATTATTATTATTATTATTATTATTATTATTATTGTTATGATTATTGTTATTATTATTATTATTATTATTATTATTATTATTATTATTATTATTATTATTATTATTGTTGTTGCTGTTATTATTATTATTATTATTATTATTATTATTATTATTATTATTATTATTATCATTACTGTTCACCACTAATAGTCTACCAGTGCTATATAATAATCAGAGCCATTGCGTCAATGGAACACAGGAAGCGACCCAGTATCAGCTCCTGTTACCGACTGGTGACCTAACAAAAGACAGGTGACCTTTCCTAAGGTAAACCACTCACGAACTGACCCCCTGCTGTGACCTTCAGTGACCTCAAACTTCCTTTGATGATCAATTTCTCCATGTTTATCAAGTGTTGCTCCAGTGGGTGTTGCAGTCTGCCCTTGGGAACACCGCAGCGGGATGCAAGAGTGTCTCTGTTGGGTAATACCGAATTAAACACCAATTGGACATAACTATTCAGTAAGATCATAGACGAGTGGATAAAAATATAAACCACAAAACTATAGATGATTTAATGAGATTATAGACAACACAACAAGACTACCGAATAAGATCACAGGGGTGGTAGTGGTTATAGTAATGGGGGAGGTGGTGGTTGTCTGGTCTAGGAAGGGAATTACCTCAGGAACGATATTAGGGACATTAATTGCTACCCTCTAGTCCCAGGAACCAGCAGTTAACCAACACTGGGTTACTGTAGTGGTGTAATGCTACACTCTCACACACACACACACTCATTCACACACACACACACACACACACACACACACACATACACACCAGTGAACAGGCGGGACCAGGAGCTGAGTCTCGACCCTTGCAACCACAAATAGGTGAGTACAAAGGATGCAAAGGTTTGCAACAAGACTAGCTCCAGATCAAAGGGAAAAGTCCTACGAAGAAAGGTTAAGGGAAATCGGCCTGACGACACTGGAGGACAGGAGGGATAGGTGAGACATGATAACGACATACAAAATACTGCGAGGAATAAATAAGTTGGACAGAGACAGGATGTTCCAGAGAGGGGACACAGAAACAAGGGGTCACAATTAGAAGTTTAAGACTCAGATGAGTCAAAGGGATGTTAGGAAGTATTTCTTCAGTCATAGAGTTGTCAGGAAGTGGAATAGTCTAGCAAGTGATGTAGTGAAGGCAGGAACCATACATAGCTTTAAGACGAGGTATGATAAAGCTCATGGAGCAGGGAGAGAGAGGACCTAGTAGCGGTCAGTAAAGAGGAGGGGCCAGGAGCTGAGTCTCGACCCCTGCAACCACAAATAGGTGAGTACAAATAGGTGAGTACACACACACACGACCGAGGAGGAGAGGAAGAGGCTGCTAAGCGAGCTAGATACCTCGACGGCTGTGGGCCCAGACATCTCTCCATGGGTCCTGAGAGAGGGAGCAGAGGCACTGTGTGTACCCCTAACAACAATCTTCAACACATCTATCGAAACAGGGCGACTACCTGAGGTTTGGAAGACAGCAAATGTAGTTCCATTTTTTAAAAAAGGAGACAGGAACGTAGCACTAAACTACAGACCAGTGTCACTGACGTGTATAGTATGCAAGGTCATGGAGAAGATTATCAGAAGAAGAGTGGTGGAACACCTAGAAAGGAATGAGCTTATCAACGACAGCCAACACGGTTTCAGGGACAGTAAATCCTGTGTCACAAACCTACTGGAGTTCTATGACAGGGTGACAGCAGTAAGACAAGAGAGAGAGGGGTGGGTAGATTGCATTTTCTTGGACTGTAAGAAGGCGTTTGACACAGTTCCACACAAGAGATTAGTGCAAAAGTTGGAGGACCAGGCAGGGGTAACAGAGAAGGCACTACAATGGATCAGAGAATACCTGTCAGGAAGACAGCAGCGAGTCATGGTACGTGGCGAGGTGTCAGAGTGGGCGCTTGTGACGAGCGGGGTGCCACAGGGGTCAGTCCTAGGACCAGTGCTGTTTCTGGTATTTGTGAACGACATGACAGAAGTAATACTCAGAAGTGTCCCTGTTTGCAGATGATGTGAAGTTGATGAGAAGAATTCAACTGGACGAGGACCAGGCAGAACTACAAAGGGATCTGGACAGGCTGCAAGCCTGGTCCAGCAATTGGCTCCTGGAGTTCAACCCCAAGTGCAAAGTCATGAAGATTGGGGAAGGGCAAAGAAGACCGCAGACGGAGTACACAGAGTACAGTCTAGAGGGCCAGAGACTTCAAACTTCACTCAAGGGGACATAGCAACAATGGGACACAACAAGGGGACACAGCAACAAGGGTACACAGCAACAAGAGGACACAGCAACAAGGGGACACAGCAACAAGGGGACTCAACAAGGGGACACAGCAACAAGAGGACACAGCAACAAGGGGACACAACAAGGGGACACAGCAACAAGCGGACTCAACAAGGGGACACAGCGCAACAAGGGGACACATCAACAAGGGGACACAGTTGGAAGTTGAAGACTCAGATGAGTCACAGGGATGTTAGGAAGTATTTCTTCAGTCACAGAGTTGTCGGGAAGTGGAATAGTCTGGAGAGTGATGTAGTGGAGGCAGGATCCATACATTTTTTTTTTTTTATTAACACATCGGCCGATTCCCACCAAGGCAGGGTGGCCCGAAAAAGAAAAACTTTCATCATCATTCACTCCATCACTGTCTTGCCAGAAGGGTGCTTTACACTACAGTTATAAAACTGCAACATTAACACCCCTCCTTCAGAGTGCCGGCACTGTACTTCCCATCTCCAGAACTCAAGTCCGGCCTGCCGGTTTCCTGAATCCCTTCATAAATGTTACTTGCTCACACTCCAACACCACGTCAAGTATTAAAACCATATGCCTCCATTCACTCCTATCAAATACGCTCACACATGCTTGCTGGAAGTCCAAGCCCTCGCACACAAAACTTCCTTTACCCCTCCTCCAACCTTTCCTAGGCCGACCCCTACCCCGCCTTCCCTCCACTACAGATTTATACACTCTCGAAGTCACTCTGTCTCGTTCCATTCTCTCTACATGTCCAAACCACCTCAACAACCCCTCCTCAGCTCTCTGGACAATCGTTTTGGTAATCCCGCACCTCCTCCTAATTTCCAAACTCCGAATTCTCTGCATTATATTCACACCACACATTGACCTCAGACATGACATCTCCACTGCCTCCAGCCTTCTCCTCGTTGCAACATTCATCACCCATGCTTCACACCCATATAAGAGCGTTGGTATAACTATACTCTCATACATTCCCCTCTTTACTTCCATAGACAAGGTTCTTTGTCTCCACAGACTCCGAAGTGCTCCACTCACCCTTTTCCCCTCATCAATTCTATGATTCACCTCATCCTTCATAGACCCATCCGCCGACATGTCCACTCCCAAATATCTGAATACATTCACCTCCTCCATACTCTCTCCCTCCAATCTGATATCCAATCTTTCGTCACCTATTCTTTTTGTTATCCTCATCACCTTACTCTTTCCTATATTCACTTTCAATTTTCTTCTTTTACACACCCTACCAAATTCATCCACCAACCTCTGCAGCTTCTCTTCAGAATCTCCCAAAAGCACATAGCTTTAAGAAAAGGTATGATAAAGCTCATGGAGCAGGAAGAGTGACCGAGTAGCGACCAGTGAAGAGGCGGGGCCAGGAGCTGTGACTCTAGTACACACACACTAAATAACGATAATAGTAATAATAATAATAATAATAATAATATCTTAGTGAATATATACACTGATATTGTAAACCCCATCAACCAACCAACCAGTCTTAATGACCCTCGTGTAGTAGATAGAATTTAAACCTCATTAACCAACCAACCAGTCTTAATGACCCTGGTGTAGTAGATAGACTTTAAAACCCATTAACCAACCAACCAGTCTTAATGACCCTCGTGTAGTAGATAGAATTTAAACCTCATTAACCATCCAACCAGTCTTAATGACCCTGGTGTAGTAGATAGACTTTAAACCCCATTAACCAACCAACCAGTCTTAATGACCCTGGTGTAGTAGATAGACTTTAAACCCCATTAACCAACCAACCAGCCTTAATGACCCTGGTGTAGTAGATAGACTTTAAACCCCATTAACCAACCAATCAGCCTTAATAACCCTCGTGTAGTAGATAGACTTTAAACCCCATTAACCAACCAATCAGTCTTAATGACCCTCGTGTAGAAGATAGACTTTAAACCCCATTAACCAACAAACCAGTCTTAATGACCCTGGTGTAGTAGATAGACTTTAAACCCCATTAACCAGCCAACCAGTCTTAATGACCATGGTGTAGTAGATAGACTTCAAACACCATTAACCAACCAATCAGTCTTAATGACCCTGGTGTAGAAGATAGACTTTAAACCCCATTAACCAACCAACCAGTCTTAATGACCCTGGTGTAGTAGATAGACTTTAAACCCCATTAACCAACCAATCAGTCTTAATAACCCTCGTGTAGTAGATAGACTTTAAACCCCATTAACCAACCAACCAGTCTTAATGACCCTGGTGTAGTAGATAGACTTTAAACCCCATTAACCAACCAACCAGTCTTAATGACCCTGGTGTAGTAGATAGACTTTAAACCCCATTAACCAACCAATCAGTCTTAATGACCCTCGTGTACTAGATAGAATTTAAACCTCATTAACCAACCAACCAGTCTTAATGACCCTGGTGTAGTAGATAGACTTTAAACCCCATTAACCAACCAACCAGTCTTAATGACCCTGGTGTAGTAGATAGATTTAAACCCATTAACCAACCAACAGTCTTAATGACCCTGTGTAGTAGATAGACTTTAAACCCCATTAACCAACCAACCAGTCTTAATGACCCTGGTGTAGTAGATAGACTTTAAACCCCATTAACCAACCAATCAGTCTTAATGACCCTTGTGTAGAAGATAGACTTTAAACCCCATTAACCAACCAACCAGTCTTAATGACCCTGGTGTAGTAGATAGACTTTAAACCCCATTAACCAACCAACCAGTCTTAATGACCCTGGTGTAGTAGATAGACTTTAAACCCCATTAACCAACCAACCAGTCTTAATGATCCTCCTGGGTACAATAATATATATATATCTGTAATATATATATATATATATATATATATATATATATATATATATATATATATATATATATATATATATATATATATATATATATATATATATGCTAGGAATTCGCAAGAGCAGGCGAAATATTCACAAACACTGATCTCTGGCCGACGGAGACTCGAACCTACGAACCTCATGACAAGGTACGCAGTGCTTTACCGACCGTACCACACTGGTCCAATACCTGGGCATCCAGCTTTCGCTGGAGATCAGTGTTTGTGAATATTTCGCCTGCTCTTGCGAATTCCTAGCATTGTAAAAATCTCTAGTTGTGTCGATGCATGCAGGGGATGAGATGAAAAGTTGTAAGCCTTCCTGCCTGAAAGCTGGCTGCCTTGGAATAACGTCTAGCGAAAGCTGGATGCCAAGGTATTGGACCAGTGTGGTACGGTCGGTAAAGCACTGCGTACCTTGTCATGAGGTTCGTAGGTTCGAGTCTCCGTCGGCCAGAGATCAGTGTTTGTATATATATATATATATATATATATATATATATATATATATATATATATATATATATATATATATATATATATTGTTGAGACGCTAATCTCCACAAAGATTTAAGTCTTTAGTTTGTGGAATAAATCTGTCTTGTCAGACCAGATTTCTTCGCTATATATTTGGTGTTTCACAGAGGATCGTTCACTCCCTGACGGCGGTAGATTCACTGGATTTACAAAGAGAGATTTTTTCCTCTGGGTTTCGTCTGTTCTTGATATTTTAGCTAAGGCTGTGTTCGCAAGTGAGGGTAGGGTTACCCTGGGGGATCAGTCCCATGTACTCTGGAGTGCCTGGGAGTACTTTATTCTGAACTCTTTATTTTTCAGTCGGTGTATTTAATTTCTGAATAAATCTGCAAAAGTCCCCTCGGATGACGTCACTCTTGTAGCTCCGCCCACCTCGTGACGTCAGAGGTGTAGCTCCGCCTCTCCGCCGTGACGTCACAGGACTATTCCCGCCCCCTCACCCTTCTTGCCCAATCATGTTTCAAAATGAGACCCAGGCGTGACGTCACCACTATGACTCCGCCCTCTCAGTGACGTCACTACCATAGCCCCGCCCACTACCACCCTCCTCGACCAATCACAGCCAAGAACAACAAAAACAAAGGGTTCCCTGCTAAGAACAGTGTTGCCAACCTTGCCTCCCGAAATTTATAATTTATTTTTATAGAAACTAATATAAATATACATTTAGAATCAGACCACACGGGTTTAGCGCTTCCCTCTCCTCTCCACGATAATGCAATATACATTTCATGTCTCACCAATTTTTTAATAGTCAGTAAAAAAAATCACATCTTTCCATCTCTAATATGTAGAGCAGCATGAGCCACACGGGTTTATCGCATTCTTTCAATTAGTGCCAAAAAAAATGTGAATTAATCTTCTATTTGTTTACAAGAAGCGCATTCCTCCGCCATCTGTTGAGTGGAAAGTGAACTAAGATGTTAGGAACGTGCAGATGTTTTGACGGCAGCCGGTCACTGACTCAGCCAGTGTCTGTACTCACCTATTTGTGGTTGCAGGGGTCGATTCACAGCTCCTGGCCCCGGTAGGTAGTGGCAGCTGTGCTTAGGTGAGGACATCCACCTGGCAATTAGGTAACAGCAGAACCAAGAGCAGCAGTAAATAATAATAATAATAATAATAATAATAATAATAATAATAATAATAATAATAATAATAATAATAATAATAATTTATATTTCTAGCAGTGCATGATACAACTTATACAGACCATAGCTGACACCAATGACATACTACTATATATAAAGTCCCTTGTTATGTGGAGCATTTCCCGCAAATTAGGTCAATTTTGTCCCCAAGATGCCACCCACACCAGTCACCTAACACCCAGGTACCTACTTACTGCTAGGTGAATAGGGACAGTCGGTATCTTAAGGAAACACGCCCTAATGTTTCCATCCGTACCGGGGATCGAACTACCAACCCAGCTATGGAAACTTATGTATACCTGTACCTAAATAAACTTGCTTAATCTATAGGTACCTTAATTTTGTAGACGACAGGTCCATCCAGCGCTCTTCAGCTCCAAGACTTGAGGGACTGATTACCTCGTCTCTTGTACATAGTTCTACAGTCTTCACATTATGTCTTTGTATTGTACTGATGAAGCCGCTAGATGAGAGAAACGTCTACAAATATATATACCCAGATGGAGTTAGTAAGTTGGTACAGCTAGGCACAAATACCAGTGTATACTTCAGGTATACTCTAGGTATACTCCAGGTATACTCCAGGTATACTCTAGGTATACTGCAGGTATACTCTAGGTATACTCCAGGTATACTCCAGGTATACTCCAGGTATACTCTAGGTATACTCCAGGTATACTCTAGGTATATTCCAGGTATACTCCAGGTATACTCCAAAAAAGTCAGACAGTCACTTATTTCCGTTTGGGAAAATATTAGTCCCTCAATATAGAGTTTAAGAGGGACTGATTACCTCAAACTCCAGATTTTTATCCATTCTTCTCTATAATGGACTGATGAAGCCGCTAGAGGGCGAAACGTCTACAAATAAAGACACACAAGTGTTGGACATGTGTCTCATTCATCAATAAAGACACACTGAGGTCCGGGGTTCGATCCCTGGTACGGGTGAAAACATTAAGGCGTGTTTCCTTAAGACACCTGCTGTCCATGTTCACCTAGCAGTAAGTAGGTACCTGGGTGTTAGTCACCTTACACCTGCTGTCACTGTTCACCTAGCAGGAAGTAGGTACCTGGGTGTTAGTCACCTTACACCTGCTGTCACTGTTCACCTAGCAGGAAGTAGGTACCTGGGTGTTAGTCACCTTACACCTGCTGTCCATGTTCACCTAGCAGTAAGTAGGTACCTGGGTGTTAGTCACCTTACACCTGCTGTCACTGTTCACCTAGCAGGAAGTAGGTACCTGGGTGTTAGTCACCTTACACCTGCTGTCCATGTTCACCTAGCAGTAAGTAGGTACCTGGGTGTTAGTCACCTTACACCTGCTGTCATTGTTCACCTAGCAGTAAGTAGGTACCTGGGTGTTAGTCACCTTACACCTGCTGTCCATGTTCACCTAGCAGTAAGTAGGTACCTGGGTGTTAGTCAACTTACACCTGCTATCACTGTTCACCTAGCAGTAAGTAGGTACCTGGGTGTTAGTCACCTTACACCTGCTGTCCATGTTCACCTAGCAGGAAGTAGGTACCTGGGTGTTAGTCACCTTACACCTGCTGTCACTGTTCACCTAGCAGGAAGTAGGTACCTGGGTGTTAGTCACCTTACACCTGCTGTCCATGTTCACCTAGCAGTAAGTAGGTACCTGGGTGTTAGTCACCTTACACCTGCTGTCATTGTTCACCTAGCAGTAAGTAGGTACCTGGGTGTTAGTCACCTTACACCTGCTGTCCATGTTCACCTAGCAGTAAGTAGGTACCTGGGTGTTAGTCAACTTACACCTGCTATCACTGTTCACCTAGCAGTAAGTAGGTACCTGGGTGTTAGTCACCTTACACCTGCTGTCCATGTTCACCTAGCAGTAAGTAGGTACCTAGGTGTTAGGTGACTGGTGTGGGTGGCATCCTGGGGTCAAAATTGACCTAATTTGCTGGAAATGCTCTACATAACAAGGGACTTTTTATATAGTAATATAACATAGGTGTCAGCTATGGTATGTATAAGTTGCATCATGTACTACTAGAAATAAACATTATTATTATGATATTATTATGATATTAGGATACAATAGATATCTACTCGATACCAGGATACACAACTGCAGACCATACCAAGTTGGGGGTGGTATTGCAATCTATTACTCTGGAAAAATAAACACATAAGCAGTATAATGTGATCCTTTATTGACAACGTTTCGCCCACGCAGTGGACTTTATCAAGTCACAAACACATCTACCTGGATACAACATACATGAGTATTTATAGGATTTAGTCAGGTGGAGAATGTTGTGTCAGGTGGAGAATGTTGGGTCAGGTGGAGAATGTTGGGTCAGGTGGAGAATGTTGAGTCAGGTGGAGAATGTTGAGTCAGGTGGAGAATGTTGTGTCAGGTGGAGAATGTTGTGTCAGGTGGAGAATGTTGTGTCAGGTGGAGAATGTTGTGCTAGGTGGAGAATGTTGGGTCAGGTGGAGAATGTTGGGTCAGGTGGAGAATGTTGTGTCAGGTGGAGAATGTTGGTCAGGTGGAGAATGTTGGGTCAGGTGGAGAATGTTGGGTCAGGTGGAGAATGTTGGGTCAGGTGGAGAATGTTGGGTCAGGTGGAGAATGTTGGGTCAGGTGGAGAATGTTGGGTCAGGTGGAGAATGTTGGGTCAGGTGGAGAATGTTGGGTCAGGTGGAGAATGTTGGGTCAGGTGGAGAATGTTGGGTCAGGTGGAGAATGTTGGGTCAGGTGGAGAATGTTGGGTCAGGTGGAGAATGTTGGGTCAGGTGGAGAATGCTGCATGTGACAATCTTCAGAGTAGTGTGATGGAGTCTTAAACCTTGGGAAGCTTTAAAAAGAGATTGAACAAGTATATGGGTAGACCTTCTGCAGTGTTCCATTCTTGAGTTCTATGTGGGAAAGCGATGAAGAAGTTTCTTGGCAATAGGTTCAGCTATGTTGTAGAAGCCGTAGTTCTGGTTGAAGTTGTTGGATATACAGATAAGTGATGACTCCAGGATTCTTCGGTATTGAGTGTTGTCTTCTCTAGCGATGAGTCTGGCGTTTCTGTAGTTAATTAAATGGTTGTGTGAATTTCGGTGTTGAACACTGGCATTCCTTGAGTCGTCAGATCTTCCTGCGTACTGGTGTTCTGAAATACGTGTTTGGAGGTCTCTGGATGTTTCGCCGACGTATAATTTGCTGCAGTCATTACAAGGGATTGTTATACCCTGCCGTGGATTGAAGCTTGTCCTGTTTGTTACTGGTAATCTCCTTTTGATGGTGGTGGATGTGGAGGTAGATACTGGAATGAGGTCTTAGAAAAAATGTTAGAAACGTGTTTGGCAATGGAGTTGGTGGGGAGGACTATGTATCTCTTCTCGGCAGTGTCTTCTCTGGGTGTGTTGAAGATGTTTAATGCCCGTCGTCTGCAGTCTCTAATGAAGTGATGAGGATAGTGAAGTTTAAAAAAACTTGTTCAATAAGGGAGCATTCTTCCTTAAGGAACTCACTGCTGCAGATTCTGAGTGCGCGCAGGAAAAAGCCTATAATTACACCACGTTTAGTTTTGGTGTCGTGGTGAGAGTAGAAGTGGAGAAGATCGTGTTGATTGGTAGGTTTTCGATAGACTTTAAAACGAAGTTCATGGTCAGCTTTGCAGAGAAGAACATCAAGGAAAGGAAGAGTGTTGTCGACTTCTTCTTCTAGTGTAAACTGGATTGATGGCTCGACCTGGTTGAGCTTGTGTTGGAGAGCTTGAACGTTGAAGCGTCTGGGAGTTATGATGAGAATGTCGTCAACATAATGGAGCCAGGTGACAGAAGAGGGAATAATAGTGGAAAAACGCTCGGCTTCCAGATGTTCCATATATAGGTTCGCAAGGACGGCACTAAGTGGCGATCCCATGGGTAGTCCAAAAGTTTGCTGAAAGAGTTTATTTTCGAAAGAGAAACATGAAAGAGAACAAGCGATCTGTAAAGTGTCAACTTGGGCTTGGCATCCCTGTCATTTTTCTAGCAGATGCGATTGCTACGGTGTTATGGTCCTTGAAGGTGAGGTCCTCTGACATGATCACTCCCAGGTCTTTGACATTAGTTTTTCGCTCTATTGTGTGGTTGGAATTAGTTTTGTACTCCGATGATATTTTAATGTCCTCACGTTTTCCGTATCTGAGTAATTGAAATTTCTCATCATTGAACTTCATATTGTTTTCTGCAGACAATTTAAAGATTTGGTTTATGTCTGCTTGGAGTCTTGCAGTGTCTTCAACGGTGGACACTGTCATACAGATTCGGGTGTCATCTGCAAAGGAAGACACGGCACTGTGGCTTATATCCCTGTCTATGTCCGATATGAGGATGAGGAACAGGATGGGAGCAAGTACTGTGTCTTGTGGAACAGAGCTTTTCACAGTAGCTGCCTCAGACTTTACTCTGTTGACTACTACTCTTTGTGTTCTACTTGTTAGGAAATTATAGATCCATCTACCAACTTTTCCTGTTATTCCTTTATCACGCATTTTGTGTGCTATTACACCATGGTCACACTTATCAAAGGCTTTTGCAAAGTCTGTGTATATAACATCTGCATTCTGTTTGTCTTCTAGAGCATCCAGGACCTTGTCATAGTGGTCCAGTAGTTGGGACAGACAGGAGCGACCTACTCTAAACCCATGCTGCCCTGGGTTGTGCAATTGATGGGTATCAAGATGAGTGGCGATCTTGCTTCTTAGAACCCTTTCAAAGATTTTTATGATATGGGACGTTAGCGCTATTGATCTGTAGTTCTTTGCTATTGCTTTACTGCCCCCTTTGTGGAGTGGGGCTATGTCTGTTGTTTTAGTAACTGCGGACGACCCCAGTGTCCATGCTCCTCTCCATAGGATGTTAAAAGCACGTGATAGGGGTTCTTGCAGTTCTTGATGAACACAGAGTTCCATGAGTCTGGGCCTGGAGCGGAGTGCATAGGCATGTCATTTATTGTCTTTTCGAAGTCATTTGGCGTCAGGGTGATGTCAGATAGGCATGCGTCTGACAGGTTCTGTGGCACTCTCATAAAAATTCATTTAGGCTTTTGATTTTCAGTCTGGTTAGCGGCTCGCTAAAACTGAGTCATACTGGGACTTAAGTAACTCACTCATTTCCTTGTTGTCATCTGTGTAGGACCCATCCCGTTTAAGTAGGAGCCCAATACTGGTTGTTGTTCTCGAACATAAGAACATAAGAACATAAGAAAGGAGGAACACTGCAGCAGGCCTGTTGGCCCATACTAGGCAGGTCCTTCACAATCCGTCCCACTAACAGAATATTTGCTCAACCCAATTTTCAATGCTACCCAAGAAATAAGCTTTGACAATTCTACCCACTCATGCGCGAGTCCCACTCAAATCCAACCCTCTCACTCATGAATTTATCCAACCTAAATTTGAAACTACCCAAGGTCCTAGCTTCAATAACCCTACTAGGCAGACTGTTCCACTCATCAACTACCCTATTTCCAAACCAATACTTTCCTATATCCTTTCAAATCTAAACTTATCTAACTTGAATCCATTATTGCGGGTTCTCTCTTGGAGAGATAAACATAAGAACATAAGAATGGAGGAACACTGCAGAAGGCCTACTGGCCCATACAAGGCAGATCCTTATCAAAACCACCATACCTAAGAATTTATTCCGTACTACGACACAAATCAGACCCAGCCCCTCCCACTCATATATTTGTCCAATCTCTTTTAAAGCCACCCAAGGTCCTAGCCTCTATCACAGTACTCGGAAGATTGTTCCACGATCTACAACTCTGTTCGAAAACCAGCTTGCCTATGTCCTTTCTAAATCTAAATTTATCCAATTTAAATCCGTTATTTCTGGTTCTTACTTGGTTCGATATCCTCAGTATTTTATTAATATCTCCTTTGTTAATACTCCATTTTCCACTTGTATACCTCGATCATGTCTCCCTCATTCTACGTCTTACAAGTGAATGTAATTTTAGGGTCTTCAATCTTTCTTCGTAAGGAAGATTTTAATGCTATGTATTAATTTAGTCATTCTACGCTGAATGTTTTCTAACGAATTTATGTCCATTCTGTAATATGGAGACCAGAACTGAGCTTAATCTAGGTGAGGCCTTAATAATGATGTATAAAGCT